>SJYV01013458.1:0-21407 GCA_006410875.1 Neotragus pygmaeus | reverse complement strand
TATATATATATAATGCTGTGAGTACTGTCTAATTAGTTCTCACTGGATTGATCCAAGAGGTAGCAATATTTTTCCCACCACAAATTTTAAGACATAAGTAATATGTTCTAATATCATTTATAGTTATATATGAAGTGAAGTGAAGTCACTCAGTCATGTTCAACTCTTTGCGACCCCATGGACTGTAGCCTACCAGGCTCCTCAGTCCACAGAATTTTCAAGGCAAGAGTACTGGAGTGGGTTGCCATTTCCTTCTCCAGGATAAGTGACTTCAAAAAATCATACTGCATGGAGCATATAGATGAGGATCTTATTATTATAACTAGTGATCACACCCTCAAATCTTCATTCCTACTTCTCACTTTCTAATTTTCCCCCATGGCTTTACTGAGGTATAACTGACAAATAAAAGATGTTTAAAGTGTATGGCATGATGACTACATGCATACACTGTGAAAGGATTCCCTCATCAAGTTAATCAACACATTGATCACCTGACATATGTATTTTGGTTAGAATATTTGAGTTCTATTCTCTTAGAAAATTTAAATGTTATAATACAGTGTTATGAACTGCACTCACCATGTCACCTATTAGATCCTCTGATTTTATTCATCATGTATCCAAAAGTAGCTACCCTTTCACCACCCTCTTACTCCCGCCCCCCAGTTCCCCTGGAAACCACTGTCATATTCTGTGAGTTTGACTTTCATGTGGGATACCATTGCAATAATTGTCTGGCTTAATTCATTTAGCATAATGCCTTCCAGGTTCATTCATCTTGTCCCAAATGATAGACTTCCTTTCTAGGGCTGAATAATATTCCACTGCATATATGTATGAATACACATTTTCTTTATCCATTCATCTATCCATATGTTATTCCCATACATGCCTATGGTGAATAATGCTGCCGTTAAAAAGGTTCTGCCTCTCAATTTCTGACCTTGACATCTTTCCAGATAACTTAGTTTAGCTTCGTTCACTCTGAATATACCTTAGACTTCTTGAGACCATCTATCCATTCTACTTTTCACATTTTTCCCCACCTCTTTCACAGTCTGGCTTAGATTTCATGGTCAATCAGTATACTCACCTCCTTATACATCAGGGCTGGGCTGCTTCTCCTATCACACTTGCCTGATAAAACTCCAGGCACAGTAAAACCCAATTCTACTTACTCTGTGGGTACCTCCAAATTATGGAGGCAAAAAAAGAATAGATCAGTCTGGAGATTCATCTCACTTTAAATTTATCCCAAAATTTCAAATGAGCCTTCAGCACTCCCTGGACATTCTCCTATAGTACAACTGGCTTCCTCACTCTCTGAAGGTAATTTCTCACCTTTTATTCTGTCTCTGAACATGTAATATCCCTCCCAGACTCCCATGTGGTGACCTCACTGATATAATTGAAAAATTATTAGTAGTCATTCAATTTCATTTTCTCACCATGAGATGTACCAATCTCTCTGCATCTCTATCCATATAAACAAGGCTTCATTCCCTTCCAATAACTATTTGCTTTGAATATAAATAACTCTTCCCCAGTCATATCTATAATTGCATAGTGGGTCAGAATATATAGTCAACAATCCGAGAACAAATATGTCACACACTCTGTTGTATAATGAATTTTTTCTGCAATGATGAACACATGCAGTTGCTCACATTGCTTCACATCTGCTCAAGGCCCCTGCTGGTTTAATATTCTCTCTTCTGATTCCTTGATAGAATTCTCTGCACCTATCACCTGGTTTTCCTGCTTTCTCAAAGCTACTCATTTCTTTTGCTCAATTTTCTCTTCTGTTTGACCTTTAAAGTTTGGGATGTCCTAGGCCTTATTTGTCTGACGTCCCTCTCTTGATACAGCCCTCCCCTCTCCAATTTTGTATTCTAATATTAGAATAATTCTAATATTTTCTCTGTATATTCTCTCTCTCATTTCACTGTAGCCTCTCATGGCATTTAATACAATCCAAATGCTGCCTTCTGTCAAATTTACATTTCAGCCCTAAAGTTTTGCCTCAATTTTTGATCCATACATCTAAACCTGCTACTCAGCTTATCCACTTGTATGTCCAATGCGCATCTCAAATTTCATGCGGCCCAAATAGAACCCTGTCTTCTGCACTTCTGATAATATCACTTACATTCACCAGCTGCCAGAGGCCAAACAACATCTTCATTTCTATTTCTCTCAAACTGCTATAGCTGATCAATTTTTAAGACTTACTGGCTCCACCTTCAAATATTCCTGAATCTGAGTATGTCTTACCAGACCCCCTGTTACCTAGTCTGAGCTGCTGTCTTCTTCCACATGGCTGTTCTTCCTGCTTCCATCTTTGACTCCTAAAGTGTAGCTCAGCAAAGGAACCGTAATTACTTTTTCCCCATAATAAGAGCTGATTATATCTTTCCCTGTTTCCTACTAAAACTCCTAAACTGGGTCTACATCATCAGTCCCCTGCCTTCCTCATCTCTTATGTCCTCTCCAAGATAGGCTTTCCTGATGTTCATGGAATAAGTCAAGATTATCTCCTGGCTGGCCCCACCCCCTGGAATGTTCTGACTGTCCTACATACATACTTGGCTTCCTTATTTCAGATAGGTCTCAGCATACCTGTCAGCTACTCAGAAAGGTGTCCCCTGAGAATCCTTCTCAATTAATGCCCTCCTTAATGTCAGTCACACTGGTTTTCCTTTCCCTGGCTTATTTCATTATTTTACCACACTAATATCTATTTGAAATTTTACCTGATTATTCTCTTTACTAGTTTAGAATACTAACTTGAGCATGTACTTTGTAAGATGTACTGGATCCTGTGATGCAGATAAACATGTAGTTCTATAAGACTGAGTCCTTCCTCTCACGGGGTTTACATTTTAGTAGGAAAGACAGACATAAGAAACTTAAATACACAAATGATTTTTAGTTAGTATTACAATGTTCAAGTACAGGATGCTGAGGGTTCCCACAGCTCTAATTGGTCTGAAGATCAGGGAAGATTTTTTCTGAGGCTGTGACTGGTAAACTGAATACTTTTGTTGAGGCAGGGGTGAGAATGGGGATGGATATTAGAAAAATATTCTGGGCACCAGAAAGAATTCATTGTTCACTGTTGGGTTTTGTGTGTGTGTATTAACATATATATTAACGTTTGCTACATTCCTGTTTCTTTCCCCCTGGAGGTGAACCATTAAATCCTCAAATCCAAAAGGACCTTTGTGTTTACCTTAATCCTAAGAAGTGGAATGAACTGAAGAAATGTAATTGGCCTGAGTCTCTGGGGCCAGCACAACAAGGGACAGGCGAGGCAAGGAGAAATAACTTGGTGGTGAGAGCAACCTTGGTTTCCTGGCTATTTACACCTTGATTTTCAACTACAGCATCTAATGACTTCAGTCATAAAAACGAAAACATCAATTTAATTGTGCCATAACCAGATACTCTAACAGTTTTAGACTCCATGGTTCTAATTTTACTATTACTTCAAGCCTACTTTCATTAAAGTAAGACTTGAATATCTAAATTTTTAAACAGTCAGAAAAAAAGACAAGGCTCTAAAAAGTTAGCCACTGGACTTTTTCTGGAAATGTATTCCCAGGTAGTAGTAGTAGTGTCAGGCTGAGAAAAGCAGTGTTTATTAACCACTGGAAAGGTTAATAAATTAAATGAACAAAGAAAATGGTTTTCAAAACAAATAAGGACAAGATTTGAGGGTGAATTAACTTCTCACTTGTAAGAGAAACAGGGGAGCACACCTTGGTAATAAAGAGTGGCAACTTAATCGTTACCAGGGAATTTCAATGCTGGGGAAGCATTGCTGGGAGTCTGGCCAGACAAGGTTGGGGAAGAAACCAGTCCTATTAATGGGACTATTTTATCCTTCACTGCAAGAGTGAGTCCTCCAGTAGGGAGGAGACTAAATGGGAAATTGAGGGTAGGTGTTGGCCTCTGGGTTAAACCACTAACTAAATGTATGGTCCTAAGCAAATCACTGAGCCTTTTGTAAACTTTGTTTTCTTATCTATAAGCAGTGTCATGCACAATTCATTATGAGGAAAATACATGAATTACAAAGTGTGTATTAAAGATATGTAGGTTCCCATCCTTGATTTTGGAAAAGCAGGAGCCCATGGGGAGAACAGGAAGGAAACGAGCAAATAAGATCATCTATACCATTTTTCTAGATGATCTTATTTGTAAAGCAGAAATAGAGATACAGACACAGAAGAAATACATGAACACCAAGGGGGAAACGAGGGTGGGTTGGAGTGGCATGAGAGGAATTAAGAGATTGGGATTGACACTATGTGTAGAGGAGATAACTAATGAGAACATACTGGATAGCACAGGGAACTCTACTTAATGCACTGTGGAAACACGAATGGAAAGGGAGCCCAAGAGGGAAAGAGTATATGTATGGTGATTAACTTTCCTATAGTGGAAACTAACACAACATTGTAAAGCAACTATCTTCTAATAAAAAATTGGAAAAATGAAAAGAACTCATTTGCTAAACAGATCCAGTGGGACACTGGAGGACAAGAGCTCAGATCTTGAAGCCAGACGCCACCCCAAGCTGAGGAGCCGCTGGGCTGGGGAGAAAAGATGCCTCAACAAAGAGTAAACTTTCTCTTACAGAATAGTGGGTAAATCTGGGTCCTCATGTATTTAAAAAAATCATGAATGAGAAAATGAAGGTATACACAAAAGACTCATTAACAATTCTTAACTATGACCACACTAACATTTCCTATAAACAGTTGTCACACTTTACTANAAACTTTCTCTTACAGAATAGTGGGTAAATCTGGGTCCTCATGTATTTAAAAAAATCATGAATGAGAAAATGAAGGTATACACAAAAGACTCATTAACAATTCTTAACTATGACCACACTAACATTTCCTATAAACAGTTGTCACACTTTACTAGATAGTTGAATAGGTATCATACCTGGGCAATAAAGATATTGGCCATCCACTCCGTTTGAGTTTGTGAACTCTCACAACACAGGTGCCTATAAGACAAGGTTTATAAAATAAATAATTCAAAAGGACAAAGGAATTTTCCAGTGTATTTATTTGGCAAATAAGTGATTAAGTGATCAGAAATCTCTTTGGGTTTCTCCTAATTAATGACATAATGCAATCAAAATGGAAGTATTTCAGTACAAGTTGCTTCAGGCTTCTGCTATCAAAACAGTAGTATAAATATGCTAGTTTCACCAAAATATAGCTCAAGGCTTTGATAACTGCCAAAAAATGATAAGCGGTATTTTTTGGAAATGCAGAAAAGTCAGTGTCATTTGCTTTTTCAGGTACATGATGGTAAAATACTTTTCCCCCAGAAACTGAGCCTAAGAAGAAAAATGTGTATATTTTCTTAACAGCAGATTTTTTTAGACAGTCACAGTACATGTGATTAGAAACATTAATACCCAACAAGACTCACGAAAAATGAGCTAAATGAAAAAAAACCCACGGCGTGTCCAATAATACTGATTCAGTAACCTATTGAAAACCTACACGAAACAGAGATCTTGCCTTCAAGGTTCTCATGGTCTATCAGGAAAGCCAGGAATGTAAACAAACGATAACACAGCAAGGGAAAAAAAAAGTAAAGTTGAACACAAACACAGAAACAGCACAATTGGGGATGAGGTGGAAAACCTTGTAACTGACATTAGAATGGCATGATTTCAGAGTAGTTATTTTTATATCCTTATTAATAATTTAGAAAAATGTTAGAATGAAACTTCTAAAAATAATCCTTGCTTCGTTCATTAGATTCTCATGAAGGCATTTGCCCCTTCTTATTGCCATGTCCAAGAAAACTGTTCCCTCTACAAATCATTTTAGTTATGGATCCACCAGCACAAAATACTGTAGATGTAAAGAAATGTAAAGAAGAAATAAATTGATTAGAAAGGAGAGTTGTCTGATAACATTTTCTCCCTCATTTCAGCTATGGTTTGAATAAAAAAAATGACAGCTGAGTCTGCCAGATCAGCAGGAAGAAGATAAAAGTGATGAGGGAAGGGGAAGCATATACTATGGAAGAAGGTTCAGTGAAGACAGAACGGATTTTAAACATATGCTATGGAGCAGGAAGGCATGTACAGTGAATTAAAAACAGATTGTTTTATCATTAAGTAAAAATGTGGGAAAGTCATGGGAGATACATATTAAAGGACTTCGTGTGCTGTGCCAATAATCCTATACTTTATCCTACTTTTTAGGATTTACAGATGAGTTAAAGCAGAAAAGAAATATGATACATTTTAGAAAATCTCTTCAGTGCTGGGTAGAGAATGTACTGGAAACAAAAAGCAAAGTCAGAGGCATGAAGAGCACTTAGGACTCTTGGACTGATCCAAGCAGATGGATGAAGGCTCTAAGGATAGAGTGTATGGGTGGATCAGATAATTAAGAGGCAAATCTGGTATGGATTAGACATAGGGAGATGAGGGAGAAGGAGACATCTAGTCCAACCTCTATAGAGCATGGCTAGATCCTGGAGACATGAATGGAAAGAAGTACTCTACATAAAGAACCGGTTTGAAGCCCAGGTCTTTTCTTTGAGTTTTGGAGAGTTCTTATCCTTAATTTAAAACTGAATTTTGTCTGCTTATCCTTTAAAACCAGAGATTCCCCATTTATATAACTAGTAAGAAATCATGTGTAGTTTTTCTTGAGGTGGTGGCAAATAGGATACATGAGACTTAAACAGACCTAAACCCTGAAGCAAACCTCCTTTTCTCTTTTTAGACTCAAGGTATTTAGAAAAGAGTTTAACTTCACTTAAAAGAAATGTTCCTTGTGTCTAGATCTATCTGCGAACATTATTTACTGCCGTTATCATCAATATATCAAATCCAAAATCTGTAAGCTGTTAACTTACCAGTGATGTTTTTCAGAATATGCTGTCAATCCCCAACTGCATCGTATGGGGAGAAAAAAATATATATACATATTAAAAATGATTCATTTTATGAGACAAAACACAGGATTAAATTTTAAGGAGGCAATGTTTAATGGTGGGAAAGCAAAACAGGATTGATATCCACAAGTGATGATTCTCTGGGTATGATGATGGATATTGAGGGATTTGGCTATAAATTTAAAGATATGTTGAAAGGACACAGGGGAAGGGGTCTCATGATGTTATGAGGCAGCGGGGATATTCTGGGCTGAATAAGGACAGATGTCTAGAAAAATGGCCAAAATAAAATACACATATTGACTTACTGATATTGTGAGAAATTTTAAAGAATGTACCAGCCACAACACAGATACATGTGCTTGGCTAAGAAATTAAGCACGGAGGCAAAAGTGAGTACATTTTCAGTAATAGAATCTGAAATCATATATAGTTCATTAAAATGATGTTTCATGATATTAAAAGCATTAGTACAAACTTTAATTAGCTAATCAAAGTAATCTGTGATGAATAAGTATGGTATAACTCAAATGCTGGGTTGGTTCAAGTGCTAGTGAGAAGCATAATGTTTAAAGAGTCCACTTTCTCTCTACCACCCATGTGCTATGAGGTTTTACCAAATTCAGTAAAACAAAGAGGGCAAATTATACAGCCAGGACCAAGATGTTCTAAAAGCAACAAATATCATATATTAATGCATATGTATGGAATCTAGAAAAATAGTATTGATGAACCTGTATATGAAGAAGAAATGGAGATGCAGATGTAGCATTTAGGGCAATTAGTGGTGAATAACAGNAGAACTATACAAAAAAGATCTTCATGACCCAGATAACCATGATAGTGTGATCACTCACCTAGAGCCAGACCTCCTGGAATATGAAGTCATATGGGCCTTAGGAACCATCACTACTAACAAAGCTGGTGGAGGTGATGGAATTCCAGTTAAAAGTGAAAGTCGCCCCATTGTGTCCGACTCTTTACAACCCCATGGACTATACATATACAGTCCATGAAATTCTCCAGGCCAGAATACTGGAGTGGGTAGCTGTTCCTTTCTCCAGGGACTCTACCCCACTTAGGGATCAAACCCAGGTATCCCACATTGCAGGCAGGTTCTTTACCAGCTGAGCCACCAGGTAAGTCAATTCCAGTTGTGCTATTTCAAATCCTAAAAGATGATGCTGTTAAAGTGCTGCACTCAATATGCCAGCAAAGTTGGAAAACTCAGCAGTGGCCACAGGACTGGAAAAGGTCACATTTCATTCTAATCCCAAAGAAAGGAATGCCAAAGAATGTTCAGACTACCACACAGTTGCACTCATCTCACACGCTAGCAAAATAATGCTCAGAATTCTCCAAGCATGGCTTCAACAGTACCTGAGCCAANCAGGACTGGAAAAGGTCACATTTCATTCTAATCCCAAAGAAAGGAATGCCAAAGAATGTTCAGACTACCACACAGTTGCACTCATCTCACACGCTAGCAAAATAATGCTCAGAATTCTCCAAGCATGGCTTCAACAGTACCTGAGCCAAAAACTTCCAGATATTCAAGTTGGCTTTAGAAACGGCAAATTGATCTCTGTTTCCTCTACCTAAATTGAGTACAACCAATATCAAAAGAATAATTCATCATGACAGAGTGAAGTTTATTCCAGGAATGCAAAATTGTTTTTTATATCCAAAGATCAGTTAATATAATATGCTATATTTACCAACTGAAAAAGAAAACCATATGATCATCTCATAGAAAGAGTATTTGACAAGATTCAACATACATTCCTGATAAAGTCTCAACAATCTAAAATAGAAATGGATGCCCTCAACCTAATTAATGAATCTATAGCTAACACCATTTTTAATGGTAAAAGACTGAATGCTTGCCCATTGCAACCAGAAACAAGATGTCTGCTCTCATCTCTTCTCTTCTACCCATTGGAGTGTGAAAAGAAATAAAAGCCACCTAATTTTAAAAGGAGGGCTTCCCTGGTGGTTCAGTGGTAAAGAATCCACCTGACAATGAAGGAGACACAATTCGATCACTGGGTTCAGAAGATCCCCTGGAGAAGGAAATGGCAACTCACTCCAGTATTCTTGCCTGGGAAATCCCATGACGGAAGATCCTTGTGGGTCCAAGGAGTTGCAAAGAGTCATACAACACTGAGCATGCCCGCATACATTCAGTAAGTTACTTAATTACTAACTGTTACAGAAATATAGATATATACATCAGTAGAGCAGATAGAATCCAGAAATAAACCTATGCATATTTGGGAAACTGCTTTTCATTAAAGATACAAAGACAATTCAGTGGAAAAGGGACAGTCAATCTTTTCAACAAATGGTGCTGGAACAATTATATACTCATATGCAGAAATGAACTTTGATCTCCATCTTGCACCTATTCAGAAATTAACTCAAAATGTATCATAAACCTACCTATAAAATGTAAAACTGTAAAACTTCACAAAGAAAGCATAGGAAAACCATTTTGTGACCTTGGAATAATCAAAGATTTATTAGATGCAACAATAAAGGTAAAATCCATAAAGAAAACATTGATGAATTGGACTTCATCAAAATTAGAAGCATCTTCTCTTCTAAAGAGAATCTTGAGAAAATTAAAAAGAATGCCACATACTAGAAGAAGATATCTGTAAGTCATGTATCTGATAAAGAACTTGTATCCAGAATATATAAAAAATGCTAAAAATTGATAATAAAAGAAATAATCCAACAACAACAACAACAACAAATGATTGAAAGATTTGAATAGACACTTCACTGAAGATATATGGATGGCAAATAAACATGTGAGGAGAGAGTCATAAGGGAAATGCAAATTAAAAGCAAATGAAATACTGTCACACAACTATTAGAATGGTTAAAATTTTAAAAGACTAACCAAATTAGGCAAAGATCTCATTCAGAATTGATGAAGAAATAACAAATTTTTCAGACAAGCAAAAGTTAAGAGAATTCAGTACCACCAAACCAGCTTTACAATAAATGTTAAAGGGANGTAATGGAAGGGGCGGTGCATGGTAAACAAAAGCCCTTTCTCCTAAGCTTTCTGGAGCATGGGTCATACACCTCCCCGAGGAGGCTGCGACCTTCCGGTCCTCGTTGTGGCCATCGGTGGATGAATGACTCTGCGTTAGCCACACATGAATAATGCAGGACCGAGCCTTGCAGGTGCCCAGGGAGGGCACAGCTCCCCCAGAGAAAACAAACATTCCTCACTCCACTGTTGCCGAGAAGCCTGCCACCTTAGAGAAACTGACTGCCCTCAGAATGGGCTGTGCCCCTGCCTCGCATACCCACCCCCAACCCCACCTGGTCCCCTGGTGGGCTCCTGTTCATCTTTCCTCCTCTCCTGGGAAGTCCTGCCTGACTTGTAGGAGCAGGGCTGACCACTCTAGCCCTTCTGCCATCTCCTTCCTATTCTTGCTTCTGTTCCATAGGGTCACAGTCAAGACATGACTGAAGCAACTTAGCATGTGATGGATGTATGGTGAGTTACTGGTTTACTGGTCTCTCCCCTATGATGCTGTGAGTCTCCTAAGGGCATAGTTATATCCCAAGTGCTTAACTGACAGTACCAGCACAAATTAAGTATCTGATGAATTATCTATATAATAGGAGTTCGTATACACTATCTCATGAAATGTTATAGTCTTATAGGCATCTTCATATACTTCAAAGTCATGACTTCAAGTACCAAGTTGTAAGTTGATGGACAGGTGGGGAACCACCTAGCTTGTCATTGTTTCCTTGGAGCCACTGAATGAATGGCTTTCTTGTATGAGAACAGATTTGGTATATGAGAGAGATTTGGGATTTGACGGGTTTTCTTTTCTCCTAGCGCCAATCTGACACAAGGAACATTCTGGTTTCAGCTTAGCCTTACATCATTGAGAAAGAAAGCTAAGGAGAAATGTAAGTATGGCAGTGTACTGGAAACTTGGCTGAAAAAGCTGTCAAGGCAAAATCTGCCACTGAAACATCTACTTCCCAATGCCCGAGTGACTGAAGCAATACGGCCCTGAACGCACTTTCCCTGGTCCACAGATACCCCTCTGAGAGAAGCGCAAGGATCACAAAGCCGTAAGAACAGTACCGTATATAACACACAGCCCACAAGCCAGGCAGGGGCCTCAGCAGGACAGAGAGAGGCGCTCAAGCCCCCCCACCTGGTTGCTGTGTCCCTTTCAATAGGTGCACTCACTCACTAGCTCAGAGGAGATCACTAGTCCAATGTAGCTTTCCCCAGAAAGGAAAATGAACCCATGGCGACTTGGGGACACAGCCTGCCTGACCATAAAGAAAAACTACGACTAAAGCAGCTTCCACAGGCTGACTGGGTGGCCAAACAAGACTGGGCACGTGTTACTGATCACCCCCTGGGCACAAGCTCCTGGCACCCAAAGTCCTTTGGATAAACCAAGACAGACATCATATTAAAAAGCAGAGACATCACTTTGCTGACAAAGGTCCATAGAGTCAAAGCTATGTTTTTCCCAGTAGTCACGTATGGATGTGAGAGCTGGACCATAAAGAAGAGCACCGAGGAATTGAGGCTTTCGAACTGCGGTGCTGGAGAAGACTCTTGAGAGTCCCTTGGACTACAAGGAGATCCAACCAGTCCATTCTAAAGGGAGTCAACTCTGAATATTCATTGGAAGGACTGATGCTGAAGCTGAAGCTCCAATACTTCAGCCACCTTATGCGAAGAGCTGACTCATTGGAAAAGACTGATGCTGGGAAAGACTGAAGGCAGGAGGAGAAGGGGCAATAGGATGAGATGGTTGGATGGCATTGCTGACTCAATGGACATGAGTTTGAGCAAACTCTGGGAGATAGTGAAGGACAGGGAAGCCTGGTGTGGTGTAGTTCATGGGGTCACGAAGAGTTGGACATGACCTAGCAACTGAACAACAACAAAGAAGTCAGATTACCAGCACCACAGCCCTACCCGGACTGGCCCCTCACTTGTCAGTATTTCCAGGCTGTGGGGCTGAATCAGACAGTGGCTTCACTGTAATGCATCATTACAGCATGTCCCCCAGAGCTCGGCACAACTGGTGTGCTGGGTACCATGCTGAGAAAAATTCTGAACCGTTCTGGTAACAATTCCAACCAAACTTCAGCCCTCCACTGTCCTGTATATCCCACAAAAATATAATATTTACGGCTGTGTACACAGGAAAATCTCCCTTCAGTAGAAAGTCAGGTTCTCAGGGGCCTCCTGTGATTAGGGAGTGCTTGGACAGGGTAGTTCAGGAACGGTTTCATGGTAATTAACTAACTTGCTTCATTTCAATGTAGTTGTCACTCTGAATTACCACTTAATGGGTGAAGTGTGTAGCCGATAACAATCAGTAGTACAGGCGTAAGGAAGCAAGACATTAAAAAAAAATTAGCCCCTAAAGCAATTATTGCAGTGAATTTTTCCAATAGTTTTAACACTCTGTCTTTTGACCCCAGGGTATGGCTTGGGGAAAATATATTAATCTCCAGATAATAATCAGTCAATTTCAGTTCTTCAATATCTACAATGATATTAAAGATTCCAACCTCTTTTTGGTGGCAAACATTAATTAAGCATGATAATTGTGTGTCTCCGTGATATTTGGTGCTTTCTGAATGAGTCAGAGCTCGGGGAATAATTTGAATACAGCAGACAGCAATTTGCTACATAAATTCACCCCAATGGCTATTAGCTCATTTTAAAGTAGTCAAGAATCCTAGATTAGAGGGGGGGGGTTTATTGCATTAATACCAAGTTAATCACATCTACATAACCTTTTATTCACCCTTCCTCAAAACCCTCCATGAATAACTTCTGCAAAGCCTGACCTGAATGTAATAAGGGTAGGAGTCTTCAAGTGCGTGTTTTTAAGACAATCTCCCTAAACTTGAGTTCTGCAGACTCTACCTTGGTATTTATTTTCAAGTATTTTATATGAGAAGACAAAAAGACTTTATACTTGCTTTTTTACATTTTTATTTACTTATTTATTTGGCTGAGCTATAGGTATCAGTTGAGGCACACAGGATGTTTGATCTTTGTTGCAGCATGCAGGATCTTTAGTTGCGGCATGTGGGGTCTAGTTTCCTGACCAGGGATTGAACCGCGGGGGACCGCGTTGGAAGCCCAGAGTCTTAGCTACTGGACTTAGCCACCAGAGAAGTACCTCTATTTGTTTTTTAAACTCTCATTTTATACCATATAATTTCAATATGTAATATATATTGTCTACAAACGCAGATTGTATACCAAGGATATTTACCAACTAACTGGCAAAGTTTGGGTGCTGCTTTTAATATTATCACTTTGGAGTTTGGGAAGAATAACTGAAAAACTAGAGTAGTGACCAAAACTAAAGTAATGCTAAAGAGGGAAACTAAGATCTCACATGCCAAGTGGCAGTCAAGAAAAAAAAAGTGACTTTAAGCCTTTATATGGAGTGCTTGGCTGGGGCTGCACCCCACCACTGTAACTGTGGATGAACCTCGGAGTGAGTGCCGAGAACAGCAGTTTCTAAAGGATACTGGCTGAAGAGTGGCCGCCACCGCCATCCCTCCCGCACTGCTGCCCCCGATCATCATCTCATCATTCTGCCCCTGCTGCTGTTGCTCCGCTAACTCTTGTCATGCTGGTAGAGGAAGCAAGAACACTGGCCGCCACCCATACCACCTGCTCCTGTTCCAAAACTTGGACCACCACCCGGCGAGGGCTCCGATGCCCAAGACAGAAGTGGAGCATGTGAACCCACACACTCTGAGTGCTGGAGATGAGGGTGCATGGGGGGCACCTTCTTTGGATCTTGAAAGAAGTGACTTCAGGGAAAACAGGAGATTCTGCACTAAAAATATACAGCAGGCATGCCTCATCTTGGTACTATGTGGACACATGCAAAGAGATGGGGCGACCCTATGAACACCAGGGCAGCAGGCGCTGAGTTCTGAGCCTGCAGGTGAGTGGTGGAGCGGCACGGGAGTTGTTGCTCATTTTATTTGATTCCTCGTGATTTTTTGTTAGATCAGGACATCTGTAAGTTTACTGGGGCTTGAAAATTACGAAAGCTGAGTGGAATCATTACTACTTCTATAATACTTGTGTGATTTGTTTGTGTGGGACCACTCGCCAGGCTCCTCATGAACTAGATACAAATATCCTGATACCACATCACTTTAGAGAAAACCAGACCATGGCAGATTCCTAAGTGGGCTGACTCCCTGCCTCTGTCACATGGCACTGGAGAAAGACCACAGAAATCAGTGGCCACACACCTCCATTCACCACTGTGACGCTAAGTTGTCCTGCTACTCTGAACACATGCACTCATATTTTTAATTTGCCAGCCACAATACAAACATTACAGTTGCTTGCTCTCTCCCCTAGAATTTACTCTGTCAGAGGCAGTTTCAAGTGGGCGACTGGCAGCTGGGGGAGATGAGAATCTGCTTTGCTTTCAGCCCCACCCGTGTGCACCATGTGCTGTCACCCAGGGCCCCCCGCTCTCTCAGCGCCCCACACACCCACACTCCCACCCCTCCTCCCAGACACGGCCAAGCTCTCGCCCTGCTCACCTCTGCCTGTGGCACTGGCAGGGCTGGCTGGCGGCCGCAGAGCGCCGGGCCCTGGACCCTGCTCCTCTTTAATCCAACAGCACAGCACCCAGCTCTTTTCAATACTGAAATGTCAACTGAGATGCCATTCAAAAATGAAAGCCTTCTGTTTTGTAAGGGAAAAAAAGGGAGTCTGGAGATCACTGGTACAATGGGAAGAATAGGGGCTGGTTCACTGAGTCCCCAGATCAGTGGCTTATTAAACAGGGCTAATTTAAAAAATTGTCTTCATGTCAGGTGTTGAATCCACAGGGTGGGGCTGTTGGCAGGAGTAAACAAGCAGCACACAGGCAAGGCTCCTGGGAGAGAGCCTCTCACTCGACACGGCCCTGGAAGGTAGTCAGGGCTATCTGCCTCTTGACTCCCGTCTACCTACTAAACCTCATAAGACGCGTCATCTCACCCACAAAGGCCCTGCCAAGTGTGAACAGTCTTGCTGCAGCTGAGGAGCCTTGGGGACAGCGGACTTCTGTCTTACTGTGCAGCCAGAGATGCCCCCTGTGCTCCATCACCAGGGCGTGCAGGCCACAGCCACCCTTGAAAGCATCACAAACTCACATAGGCTGGGAGCATAGGTTGAGCATCTGAGATGCTCTCAGAGAATTCATCCTAAACCATGACCCCACCGTCTCCACGGAACATCCCCTGGAATCACACAGAGAGGTATATTGGTACCAACAAGCTATGCAGCTGGCTAGATCCCCTGCCTACCCCTCCCAATAGTTCTGGAACAGCAGGTAGAGACTGAAGGTCATTTTCTGCCCAGGGGATGTTTGTGCCTTGAGACACATTTCTGAAGTAGAGAACTGTTCTGACCTTGTGACGGCTTGGCAACAGCATGGGAATATATGCTTCGGTTGGGAAGATCCTCTGGAGAAGGAAATGGCAACCCACGCCAGTACTCTTGCCTGGAAAATTCCGTGGACTGAGGAGCCTGGTAGGCTACAGTCCATGGGGTCGCAAAGAGTCAGATACAACTGAGCAACTTCACTTCACTTCACTTNTGGCAGATTCCTAAGTGGGCTGACTCCCTGCCTCTGTCACATGGCACTGGAGAAAGACCACAGAAATCAGTGGCCACACACCTCCATTCACCACTGTGACGCTAAGTTGTCCTGCTACTCTGAACACATGCACTCATATTTTTAATTTGCCAGCCACAATACAAACATTACAGTTGCTTGCTCTCTCCCCTAGAATTTACTCTGTCAGAGGCAGTTTCAAGTGGGCGACTGGCAGCTGGGGGAGATGAGAATCTGCTTTGCTTTCAGCCCCACCCGTGTGCACCATGTGCTGTCACCCAGGGCCCCCCGCTCTCTCAGCGCCCCACACACCCACACTCCCACCCCTCCTCCCAGACACGGCCAAGCTCTCGCCCTGCTCACCTCTGCCTGTGGCACTGGCAGGGCTGGCTGGCGGCCGCAGAGCGCCGGGCCCTGGACTCTGCTCCTCTTTAATCCAACAGCACAGCACCCAGCTCTTTTCAATACTGAAATGTCAACTGAGATGCCATTCAAAAATGAAAGCCTTCTGTTTTGTAAGGGAAAAAAAGGGAGTCTGGAGATCACTGGTACAATGGGAAGAATAGGGGCTGGTTCACTGAGTCCCCAGATCAGTGGCTTATTCAACAGGGCTAATTTAAAAAATTGTCTTCATGTCAGGTGTTGAATCCACAGGGTGGGGCTGTTGGCAGGAGTAAACAAGCAGCACACAGGCAAGGCTCCTGGGAGAGAGCCTCTCACTCGACACGGCCCTGGAAGGTAGTCAGGGCTATCTGCCTCTTGACTCCCGTCTACCTACTAAACCTCATAAGACGCGTCATCTCACCCACAAAGGCCCTGCCAAGTGTGAACAGTCTTGCTGCAGCTGAGGAGCCTTGGGGACAGCGGACTTCTGTCTTACTGTGCAGCCAGAGATGCCCCCTGTGCTCCATCACCAGGGCGTGCAGGCCACAGCCACCCTTGAAAGCATCACAAACTCACATAGGCTGGGAGCATAGGTTGAGCATCTGAGATGCTCTCAGAGAATTCATCCTACCATGACCCCACCGTCTCCACGGAACATCCCCTGGAATCACACGGAGAGGTATATTGGTACCAACAAGCTATGCAGCTGGCTAGATCCCCTGCCTACCCCTCCCAATAGTTCTGGAACAGCAGGTAGAGACTGAAGGTCATTTTCTGCCCAGGGGATGTTTGTGCCTTGAGACACATTTCTGAAGTAGAGAACTGTTCTGACCTTCTGACGGCTTGGCAACAGCATGGGAATATATACTTCGGTTGGGAAGATCCTCTGGAGAAGGAAATGGCAACCCACGCCAGTACTCTTGCCTGGAAAATTCCGTGGACTGAGGAGCCTGGTAGGCTACAGTCCATGGGGTCGCAAAGAGTCAGATACAACTGAGCAACTTCACTTCACTTCACTTCATACCATGGGGGAAAGTATTGTGTATCTATAAATCTACAATGGTATACGTATAAGCAGGATGGATAATGGTATATGCTAGTATGTACCTCTCAGTGGAGTTACATAGGTGGGAATGGGAAAGAGGACAGGTGAGTAACCAGGGAGAGGGAGAGAGGGCAGGGAAGAAAGAGTGAAAAGGGCAAGACACATGGAGATACACNTTGATGGCTGAAAAAAAAGTAAAATTAGACTAATATTCCAGATCTGTGAAAATGATATGAAACTCAGATTCCAGTGTCTACAAAGAAAGTTTTACTGGAATAAAACCACACCCATTAATTTCTGTTTCCGTATTATCTGCAGCTGCTTTTGTGATAAACCTACACTGGCAGAGTGTAATAGCTGCCACAGGCACCATGTGGGCAGCAAAGCTAAAATATTCACTATCAGGTCCTATACAGAAAAAAGTTTGTGGACACCTGAGAAAAACAATTACTTAAGAATAATTTTGAGGCTTGAAGTTTAATGTGGCATTTTTTCTTTCTGTATTTGTCTTTCTGTAGTTTTCAAATAGAAGGACAGGACATGAAGTTTGTGGGAGGATACAAGGAAAGAAAATTGCAAAAAGTTGTATTTTCTTTTAAAAACTGGAAATTACTTTGTACAATAATATTCAGTGTTCTCCAGAGAAATAGAACCAACATGAAATCTAGCAATCAATCAATCTATCTATTAAGAAAAAGGAGATTTAAAAATTGATTCATATAATCAAGAGGGCCCAGTATGTATACAATTTTCAGGGCAGGCTAGCATGCTAGAAATTCCAGCAAGAGTTGATATTGCCATTTTTGGAATAAGGACATTCTGAAGGCAGAATGCCTTTATTTTTCTTCTGAGAGGACTTCAATCGTTTATCTTAACACTTTCAAGGGACTGAATGAGGCCCACCCACAACATGGAGAAAGATCTGCTTTACTTTATGTCTACTGACGTGAATGTTAATCACATCTAAAAAATACTTTCACAGCAACATCCACACTGGTGGATATTGTTTATCCAAACCACTGAATATGAATTTACTCAAACCACTGAATATGAATTTATTCAAACCACTGAGCTCCAAGGCCTAGCAGAGTTGATATAAACTACCACATTCTAGAATGATGCTGATGAGGTCAGTATAGGTACTTACCAGGAGAAGGCAATGGCAACCCACTCCAGTACTCTTGCCTGGCAAATCCCATGGACAGAGGAGTCTGATAGGCTGCAGTCCATGGGGTTGCTAAGAGTTGGACACGACTGAGCGACTTCATTTTCACTTTTCACTTTCATGCATTGGAGAAGGAAATGGCAACCCACTCCAATGTTCTTGCCTGGAGAATCCCAGGGACGGAGGAGCCTGGTGGCTGCTGTCTATGGGGTCGCACAGAGTCGGACACGACTGAAGTGACTTAGCAGCAGCAGCAGCAGGTACTTATCAGAGACACTTATGAATAGTTTTTCTGTTTAAGCAGAGGAAAACTGAATTTCCATTTCCAATTTTCAAGCTGGAAAAACAGAAACAAGTTGTTTATGTAGGAATAAGGAAATTTGGAAGTTACTTTTAATTTATAATTTAGATCAACAAATAATCCACAGCTCCATAGATATTAGAGCAAAAATAAGAGCTTGGAAAGCTTTATTCTTCATTTTTCAGGACCATACACATACACATGTTTCAAGACTATGTGACCTTTGTTATTTCACAAATATACAATGACAAGAGATATGGGAGTTGTCCTGTGTGTATTAGCTTACAGGATCTGCCAAGATAGACTGACTTAAATAATAGAATTTATCTGATTGCAGTTCCAGAGTCTGGAAGTCCAAGATAAAGGTGTCCACAGGGTTGGTTTCTGCTGAGATCTTTCTCCTTGGTTTACNCTTCACAGTCCAACTCTCACATCCATACATGACTAATGGAAAATCAATAGCCTTGACTAGACTGACCTTTGTTGGCAAAGTAATGTCTCTGCTTTTCAACATGCTATCTAGATTGGTCATAACTTTCCTTCCAAGGAGTAAGTGTCTTTTAATTTCATGGCAGCAATCACCATCTGCTGTGATTTTGAAGCCCAGAAAAATAAAGTCTGACACTGTTTTCACTGTTTCCCCATCTATTTCCATGAAGTGATGGAACCAGATGCCATGATCTTAGTTTTCTTAATGTTGAGATTTAAACCAACTTTTTCACTCTCCTCTCTCACATCTAGCAAATATTCAATGACTAACACTTCCTAGCCTCAGATGAAGATCAGTAGAATTGATCTATTTTCAAACCTAAAGCATTTTCTATTAATAAAGTGTTATGTTAATAGTATTACATACATGCAGAAATGTGAATAAACCATAAGTGTACAGCTTGATTAATTATTAAAAACACACACATCTTTGACAGAAAGAATATTCCAAAATTCAGCATTTCCTTTATGTCCCCTTTCAGACACTATGCTCACTCCTCCCCAGAGTTAACCCTTATCCGGTTTTGTTTCTGAATTTTATATAAACATGATGTATTACTTCACTCATTCAACATTATGTTTAGAAGATCTATCCTTTGTTTGTGTGTGACAGGTCATTTTTATTACTGTAGGATATTTGTTTTAGAAATATACCACAATTTATCTATCCTGTTTCTAGTTATCTGATGCTATGAATCATGCTGCTATGAATAATTGTGTAAATCCCTTTAAAACACTTAAACTGAAGCTAAGTATGTGAAAAATTGCTTTTTGTGAAAGAAAACAATAAGGAGAAACACCTTTGTCATAGGATTTATCTTCAAAAATACATTTTTAATTTATTCATCCTTTTTTAAAAGTTTTTTGTTTGTTTTGGTTTGGTTTTGACACATATGTCCAGGTGAGTTTAGAGCAACTAATAAATCCATTGATGAGCATGTTAAAAACATCTCTGAAGGATTTAGGGTATGGTGGAGTAGGGTAGTGATTTTCAAAGTATAGTTCCCAGATCAGCAGCTCCCCATCAGTATCAAATGGGAGCCTACTAGGAATGTAGATTCTCGGATTGTTGAATCGTAACTCCACGGGTGAGACACAGAAATCTATAATTTCTGCAAGCCCTGCAAATGACTCTGATGCTTTTCTGAAGTCTGAGAACCACTCTGGTAGAAGATGAGAAGACAGGAAATGAAGATATAATGCATACATTTCTTTTCTAGACGCCAGGACTGTCAGTGGTAGCACCACTTAAATCATCATGGGGTGAATGGAGGCTTCTCAGAGGAAGGCATTCGTTGTCAACCTTAAGTAAAGACAGAAGCCTTGTTTAGGTGACCTTAGCATTTTTTTTTTTTTAATCATAAGTAGTAACAACATTCCCTGGAGATGGAAATAGCAACCCACTCCAATATTCTTGGTTTGTAAATCCCATGGACAGAGGAGCCTGGTGGGTTACAGTCCACGGGGTCGCAAGAGTTGGACACGACTTAGCGACTAAACCACCCCCACCAGGAGTGACATTTACTTACTGGCTTTTAATTAAACCTGTCATCACATATTAGGAAAAGGTCAACTATATTATAGAATATATTATACAACTAGGCAGCAGGGGAGCAGCCGCGCGTCCAGTGCTTTTACAGTAATATCCTTGGTGATACTGTGACCTCTCCAATTCCAAACTCTCTTTTCTGGATCTATGTGATATATGCCCATATTGCCTTCTTGCCTATCTAGAAATAAAACAAATGATCAAATTCCTTAGCAGGGGTTTATAGCATGATGGATAGTAGGACAGACTCTGAAGAAGATATACCTGGATTTACATCCTAGGTTTTTTGCTTCCTTTCTATGTGACGGTGATCAGATTGCTTAACCCCACTATGTATCTTTTTTTTCTCCTTTATTTTTATTTATTTATTTATTTATTTAATTTATTAATTTATTTATTTATTAATTTGACTTTACAATACTCTATTGGGTTTGCCATACATCGACATGCTAATAATACATAATTTGCTGGGTTAGAATAAAAAGTAAAGAGATTAATACCCAGAAAACATTTAGATATGTGTTTTAAACATAACAAGAGTTTAATAATTGCTAGATTTTAGATGTTTCTTGATGGTATTCACAGTCCCATTTGTTTATTATCAATATTTTTTCCCATTATAGCAGCATCTCATTGTGACAATGATCCATTAAAAAATTATTGCTTTTGTATTATAATTGATTTACACTATCGTGTTAGTTTTGTTGTACAGCAAAGTAAGTCACTTAACATACACATATACCCACTTTTTTTTTTAATTCTTTCCCCTTACAGGGCATTACAGAGTATTGAAAAGATTTTCCTATGCTAGTTAATAGGTTTTATTAATTATCTGTTTTATATATATTAGGTTATCTATGTCAAAC
>SJYV01013457.1:0-25818 GCA_006410875.1 Neotragus pygmaeus | reverse complement strand
TTCTTATTCTGTGTTTCATTATTTTCTGTTCTAATCATTAGTTTCTTTCTTATGCTTGCTTGGGGTTTACTTTTCTCTTTGTTTTCCAGTGTCTTAAAGTGAAAGGATTCTTATTTTTTCTTTAAAATAAACTATTAATTTCCCTTTATTCAGCTTTGACTGCATCCTTTTTCATTGATTTCAGTGTTGGTAATTTCTTTCATTTGACCCTTTGGTTTTTAGGAGTGTGTTGTTTATTTTCCATATATTTCCAAAGTTCTATACATTTCCAAAGTATCTAACTTCATTATGATTGGAGAATATACTTTTCATTTTTGTTCTTTTATAATTTTGAAGCTTGTTTTTTGATGATGTAGCCTATGGAATATTGAAGTCCCACATGCACTTGAGAGCAACGTGCATTATTGTGTGGAGTGTTGTCAAGTATCTGTTGGATATAGTTGCCTTGCAGTGTTAAGAGTCTCCTGTTTGTTGGTCTCCCTGGTTCTGTCTGCTGACAGTGTGTTAGTTCCTCAGTCGTATCTGCCTCTTTGTGATCCATGGAATGCTCTAGGCAAGAATACTTGAGTGAGTGGGTAGCCATTCCCTTCTCCAGGGGATCTTCCCAATCCAGGGATCAAACCGAGGTCTCCTACACTGCAGGCAGATTCTTTACCATCTGAGCCACTGGAGATTGGGGTATTAAAAGTGTCTGGGCCTCCCTGGTAGCTCAGGGGTAAAGAATCTGCCTGCGATCCTCCGAGAAGAAAATGGCAATCCATTCTAGTATTCTTGCCTGGAAAACCCCATGGACAGAGGAACTTGGTGGGGTACAGTCCACTGGGTCACAAAGAATCTGACAAAACTTAGTGACTAATTAGCAACAATAATTAAAGTGTCCAGCTATCACTGTTGAATTGTCCATTATTCCCTTCCATTTTGTCAGTTTGTTTCCTGTAGTTTGAGGTTGCTGATCATTGGTGCTGCTCATTGTTATATTGTTTATTTCTAACAGCATATTTTGTTTTTAATATACTATGTTAGTATAGCCACTCCAACTTTCTGAAAGTCTGTTTGCCTGACACCTTTTCAGATCCTTTTACTTTCACTATTTGTATCTTTAAATCTAAGTGAAAGTGAAAGTAGAGTCGCTCAGTCCTGTCTGACTCTTTGCGATCCCATGGACTATAGCCTACAACNCAACTTTCTGAAAGTCTGTTTGCCTGACACCTTTTCAGATCCTTTTACTTTCACTATTTGTATCTTTAAATCTAAGTGAAAGTGAAAGTAGAGTCGCTCAGTCCTGTCTGACTCTTTGCGATCCCATGGACTATAGCCTACAACGCTCTTCTGTCCATGGGATTTTCCAGGCAAGAATACTGGAGTGGGTTGCCATTTCCTTCTCCAGGAGATCTTCTCAACCGAGGGATCAAACCTGGGTCTCCTGCATTATAGGCAGAGGCTTTTACCATCTGAGCCACCAGGGAAGACATCTTTAAATCTAACATCTCCTATACCCAGCAAATAGCTGGATCATGTTTATCCAGTCTGATCTTCTGTGTTTTGATAGAAGCAATCCATTCACATTTAACACTACTGGACTTAGGTCCACCATTTTACTTTTTTCAGCAACCCATCCTTTTTTTGGTTGCTGCTCACTTATTCTTTTTTGTGTTAAGTATTTTCCAATGTAACAGTTTTTTATAAGTTTTGCTCTCCATTTCATAATTTATAGTTGAAAGACTCATATATCCAAATTGCTCAAAATATACTTGTTTCCCCACAACTGAATCAACTACTTGAAAATCATTAAGACCTTCTTTTTGGATCCACAGCAACAAATATTTTGTAGAAGAACCTATTTAACTTTTTAGCAAAAGGTTACCAATTTTTCTCCAAATTAGTAACTTTTCTATTTAAGTATCAATCCTTGTCAACTCTAGATTAAATCAAATTTTAAAAGGTATTTGCATAATTTGTAAAGAAACTCTAAACATTTAATATCAACAGTGTTCTTCAAATTTTTCTGGTTGCTTTTGTTGCAAATTTACAAAATGCCTGATTACAATGAAAATTTCTAAATAATGTCAGAAAATATGTACAATCACCATTTCTTGATCTGTATCATCATGCTTCAACACAGATATGTGTACCTGGCTGTGAATGTGACAGGTTTTTCCTTTCTGTGGAATTTCAGTATTGGTTCACTAATATACCCTGTGATATAGGCAAGAAAATGTGTATTATACTGACATGTTTTGCTTTTGATTACTGGATATTTGGCAAGAAAATCCAAAACTGGGATTAACAAAATAACAAATCATTGTTAGAAATTAATAATTCAACCAATGAGCATTAAGGTAGACAAGATAATTAAATTGTCTTTTATCACAAACTGGTTATGGCAGTTGGATTTGAACCTATATACTGATCAAGTTTTGACAATTGTAATGCTCTTCAAAGAGTCTATTTCAGAAAACTTATTTGCAATAAGCATCACTAGATGAAACAAAACAGTAAGAGAAATCCAGGCTTATTTAAAAAGTCATAAGAATTCCAGACTTTTGACCTGACATAGCAGACACACTTTCTGTAGTAGTAGAAACCTCTTTCTTCACATCTAGCAAAATTCTTCAGCAGATATCAAAGATGCAAAAATATGCCACAAGTGATTTTAGGCTGAGAAGTCACCTTTTCCAGGTACATTTGGAACTCCTTTAAGACAAAGCATACAAACTGTTAACTGAGCAGTGTCTTTTACATCATAACTCATCTAAAGGTAAAAAAAATATTGGGTTGGCCTAGAAGTTCATTCAGGTTTTTGTGTAACATATTACTTAGGGAAAAACCCAAGCATTTGGGGCAACCCAATAGTTTGTTTTGAATTAACTAATCTTTAATACTATCAGAAAGGTCTTATAGTCTATAGGTAATCTGCTTGCTTAACTGAATATATTCCATCTTTGTAAAACACTGTCTTTTCCACAACTTCCAACAAGATTTCCATAATATAAACCATAAATCCATCAAAAAATTTTTTTCTTTGCCTGAGTACAAGATCTTTTTTAGCTAGCCAAGTATGGAAGTTCTTATCCTCTTACTCTGTTGGACTTTAAATTCTGATTTCAGGTGATTGATTTCATCCATACTTTTTTGACTGTTAAAACAATAAACCCAATATCACTTGAACAAAATATATCTTAATATTGTTCATTACATTTTTCTGCATAAAAAGTTTTGCTTTGGTACACAAATTGTAATTATTAATATTTCACTGTAAAATTTATATCCCCCAGTCTTTTCCAGTTGTGGTACTAGCTCAGTTGTATATTAGAACCGATTTTAAATTTAGCAATTTGTTCATATTTATTTTTGAACTAGAAAAAATGATATCAAAATGAATACAGGTATCTCAATTACTAATTGTGATTCACATAGGCACAGTGGCTTGTGCTGCTTGCATAAAGCATTCAGATGAACACGTATTACTTTGGTTAGTAAATCATAATTAGAATGGAACCAGTTTTTTGACATCAACTGGTGATGTTTATGTGTAGTATGAACAAGCACAGTGCAAGAGATAAAGGGAAATATGGTCCTATCAAAATTAAGTTTCACTTAACAGAAAGCATTTTACAGCTCCATTCACACTAGCCATATTTCAAGTGCTCAAACACCATGTGGTTAGACGGTATCATATTGAACAGTCTAATTCATTGCATGAGGGGAAACAAGTAGGTTTAGGATGGCTGGATTCCATTTAAGGGTTCCTCTATTGAAATATCTTCTGAAGAATAATCTTACCTAGTAATCTAGATTTTAAAAAACTTTTTAAACATATAGCATTTTCAAGGACATAAAAAGCCTAGAAAAAACAGGCTAAAACAATCAAATTAGCATCATATGTTATCTTCTATTATTTTCCAGAATTACTTAACTGTCTAGTAGAGGCACATTGGATCTCTTCTGCAGACTAAAATCTGAATAAATTATAATGGGAAATGAAGTAGAATGAAACTTGAGAAAAAAATGTTTGACTACATGTTGTCAGGCCAGTAAAGGGCCTGAAAAACAAGGGCCGTGGTGGTAAAGACCTAAGAGATGTTGAGTCAGGGTTTTTCTAATGGCAATAATGAATGAGCAAAATTCACTTACCTGTCTTTTCTCCCACAAGCAAGGCAGGAATCAGATTTCTCACTGATTCTATTTCCTAAATATGTCAAATTTCCCTTCTACTCTTACTGCCCTGCAATCTCTTCAGCTTATCATCTGACAAATGGACCACAAGAAAACCGGCTAACAGTAATTGTTTTAATCCCCCCTGCACGGTACTGCTAGAAGGACCTTTCTAGAACACAAACTGGCTAATGTTACTCCCATTGAAAACCCTTTGTGGCTCTTTACCACCACCTACAGAATGAAATTAAAACTTTAGTACATGCTTCAAAGTTCAAAGATGAACACTGTGTTCCAGACAATACACTAGGGCACTTTCCACTGAAAGACCCTCACCATGTTAATATAATACATGTTAATTAATACAGTTCCTACTATATTAATACACCATGCTAATTAATACAGCTATTAGTCATACAGTAAACAAGCTCTTAGTCCTTTAAAACCAGCTTTATAGTCACCTCTGGAAGACTTATACACCCATGTAGACAGAGAGAGACTTGCTCCCTTCATACCTGATATATCTTTAGCACATATCACACTAGATTATAATGACCCATTAACAACTTAAAGTCAGAGGACATGTCTGATAAAACTCTATTTCCAATCTAAACATGGGGTTGAAAAGAAGAAATTCTAAATGAGTACTGATCAGTATGTATGTATGTGTTAGTCGCTCAGTCATGTCTGACTCTTTGCGACCCATGGACTATAGCCCGCAAGGCTCCTCTGTCCATGCAATTCTTCAGGCAAGAATACTAGAGTGGGTTGCCATTCCCTTCTCCAGGGGATCTTCCTGACCCAGGGATCAGACCCAGGTCTCTTGAGCTGCAGGCAGATTCTTCACCGTTTAGCTACCAGGGAAGCCCACTGATCAGTATAGTACTAGTAACGCTTATCAGTATAGTAGGAAAAGTAGATTAATGAAAACTGATTCATCAAAAGGGACCAAGTACACACAGTTCTCCCACTCATCAGGTCTGTTCACAGTCACCACTAGGAAGCATCATGTTAATGGAGAAGGGAGAAAGTTATTTCCCATATAAAGTTCAGAATGTGATCACACCTCCCTCACATCTTCATCACTATGAATATTAAAAGGAAAGCAAGTCCTACGATTTTGCAGATTTCTTCTGCCTGAACTTGATCACACCAGCATCCCTTTTCAATGTCTTTCAAGGACCATAATTTGAAGAATTACACAAAGCTTGGGGAAAAAAAGTTACTAGCAGGATTGCCATGAAGGGGAAGACACCAAAATCACCAGGGCTACAGGATGAGAGTCAAAAGTCTTTAATTAATCAATTAATTAAGCAGGCTCTGAGATCCCACAGCTTAAACTCACTTTACTGGTAAGCCTGAAAAGTATCAGGCAGTAAGAGCTCTGGGGATCACTTAACAGTCATGTTGGTATAGTGAATAAAGTTTCTCATGATAGGCCAAAATAATTCAATAGTTTTTGAACAGATTCAAGTTATCTGAAGTGTGCAGTTCAAAGAAAATGAGAAAATGGACATCTCCGTACTCATTTGATTTAAAATGTAATGTTGCTAAAGTAACTGTAGAAACTGGTCTTCAGTCACCTTGTTATCCCAGAGATCTTTCTTCATATCTAGCAAAATTCTGTTATAGAGGTAAAATTATATATTAAGGATTATGTAGAAAATGCCTGCTTTAAAAACTGGACATCTCAGCAAACATTTTATTTAAATTGTGCTGTATTTTTAAAGGATTTTTTCCCCAGCATCTACATAAAAATTTACATTTATTTATTAAAGAAGTCGTTTCTAAAAAGTAAATAGACGTAATGCTCTCAAAAGTTGAGAAATCAGACATTTTAAAAGTTTATATATACAACAAAATATACATGTAACAATTAAAACATTTAATTAATTAGTATAACCCCATCAATACAATGTTTGCTACTGTATTTAAAAGCATTTATTCAAAATATGTCAAGCTCATTCCAAAGGATGAAAGACACATGAGCCCATTTCTTATGCTATGAGGTATATGGTAACAACAACAAAAAACCTAAATGCAAAAGGACCATCAGTTGCCTAAATATAAAACTGATCTTTGGCAAAGATGTGTTACACAGGATAACACAGCAATAAGGAGATCCTTAATTTCACATCATCTCCCCACATCACGGGCCCTGTTCACTCTTCCCTTTCAGAGTTACAACTCTGTTCCAGAGAACTCAGAATTTTAAATAGGTGGTCTGCTGATTAACATGTATCTCCTCAAACCTCAGTACTACAGCTATACAAATTACACTTTAAAAATATTTGAAACAGATAATTGAATTTATTGGTTGGCTATGAGTAGGAAAATACATCAGTAAAGAAAAGAGACCCTGTATATAAATATAATACTAGCTAGTTACAATGAAGGTTCCACTGAAAAGAACACTAAAAGCCCTTGTTACCATCAGTCCATAGGTCATATTCAGTTTCCCATTACCCTTATTAAAGAGCTGCCTAGGCAAATGGGACATTCCTTGAGTTTAGTGCAGATAACGTGCTGAGTTTTTTTACATGAATGGTAAACAAACGTTAGTCCAGTGCATTACATAATATAATGTACTGTGAATAAAGACTACTCTATTTTAGACACTATTTCAATAGAACGGTTACTAAAATTTATGTAACCGAAAAGAACAAAGTGAACATCTTAAAACACTGTTTACAAGTGGGGGATAAACACTTGCCATAAAAGTTCTTTGAATTCTCTGCAACATCTCTGCTGGTTATTCTGTTTCATTAAAAGAACAAATCTGCTGTAAATTGTTGTTTTGTCCAGGATGGTTCTTGTACTTAAATAGCATAACCCCCAAACCTTAAAAGTTACTATGGAAATTCTGTAAGTTTAAGTAGTAAAAAGTGGAATACAAAAACTTAAACTTATTATTGAAAACTTGACATCTTAGAAGAGCTTTGAAATTTTAATTTCAACATTTAGAAGTGCATTCCACCCAATTTAATCATGTCCTTAGGTTTGAAAGTGCTAACTCAAGTTTTCCTGGTTGTCACTAAATCAAGTAAAATAGAAAACATTTCTTGGAGTTGTTCTCTGTTTATCTTCTAGGACTGTTAAGTTGCAATCAACAATTTATTTCTACAACTTAAAATTATGCCATAAGTTAATTTTGATGAACATTATTTAAGTTCGTAAAGCATAAATAATCAGCCACTAATACAGTATACTATACTTCAAGAGATTTTACAAGGAATTGAGCACCTGTGAATTTCTGATCATTAAAAAGAAAATATACCCCAAATTTTCTGCAAAATATTCATAAGATGGGTTTATCCTGTTAAGAACACTGAAATTACACTATGGCAACACCACATTAAATATGTTTGTTACAGAATTTTTGAAGAAAACCTATACTTTGAAAACTTACTAGTATTTCTTTTTTTTTTTTTTATTTACTGCATTTTAGGGAGTACAGGTTACTGGAAATTATCCAGAACACAGAAAATATTTAAAACACAAACCTTGCTTAACCAATGTTTCGGTCTATTTTCGTGTGATCATTTATTCACTATAGACTGAAAATATTTTTTCTCTCTTGAAGCTTATGGTTGTAAATCTATACTCCTGGTTCAATTTATCACTATCTAATAAGGTGGAGAAGCTGTTCAAACTGACCCACAGAATGCAGTATGCCTAGAAGAGGCAAGAACAAGTATTTTCAAGACATAACCAGCCGTTATATCTTAGCATGCTGGTTCCGAATTAAAATAGTTTGTAGACAATAATACAGATGAAAATATTTTATGTAAAGCTCAAACCTTTAGCATCTAACAAGTGCACTCTAGTTCCAGCATCTATGAAAAGAATACATCCTCCATTAAAAACAGAGTAAGTGCTTCTCCCCTTCTTCCATAAAGCTCAAGCAGTTTCCTTCACCTCATCAGTCCAACCAGCTCCAGCTTGCCTTTGCTGGAAACTGTCATGATGCACACTACCAACACAGTGTTTAGGAAAAATGAGTAAACACCTTTTATTCACACTTTACAAAAAACAAAAACCCAAAAAGAAACCCTAAAGAAAGCTATGCATTGGTTCTATGTCAATAATACCAGCTTTCCAATGTACTGATTATAAACCAGATGTGTTTGGTGTCAGCACAACATAAAACAAAAGGCAAAAAATAAAAAACTATCATAACAAAATCTTTAAAAAAAAGAAAGAAAGAAAAAGCAAACCTCAAAGGAAAAACCAGGTCCCAGACAAAGATTCAAGATCAAAACCTTTTGTAGAATTTTTTTTAAAGGAAAAAAAAAAGAATCTTTTACTTAAACAGTATGTAATTTTATTTTCTCTTAGAATAAGCACATTTTAGTGCTGAACATTTTTCATAAAATTTTAAGTCATTATCCAAAATGACTCATTCTCTGTATAAAAACTGTTAACATTCAACAATTTCTCTTCTTAATGCTCACTGGATACATGGTGTCCTTTTGCTTCCCTGCCTGCAGCTGAAACAAAAGCAGTTAGACCAAGTTCCCTCTGAATTCATTTGTTTTTTGAGAGAATGAATGAATGAGAACAGAACATATAGGAGTTAACTTTGCAAAGTTAAAGCTGGCTTTAATCTCTATTCTACTAATGGCACTACAGGCAAAATACAAGGTATAATATCTTTTATCTTGGTTGACATATTAAAATGACTTGGTCACTTTAAAAATGATCTGAAGTATTGTCTTAGGGACCTGTTTTGAAAATACATCTCATTTATTTTATACTGCTTCATAAACGGAAAATCACTTTTCTTTTTCAAAAAAAGGGAATGATTTTTTAAAAACATGGAAACTAAGGAACACATGGAAAACAAAAAGATTTCACATGATAGTAGTACTCTGGGTGATGAACAGCACTGTGCAATGACGCCAAAAAGCAGTGCTCGGGTCTGGCAAACAAAGACCCAGGGATCCCCACCCTATGAACACGTTCCAAAATGTGATATTCAATGCTTCACAATGGAAAAAACCCACAGCTCATACAAAAGGATTTTCATAAAACTCTCACAAATGTTAAACAGTATTTAAAAAATACAAAAGAGGATGCACAGATTTTCTCTGCATGCACAGGCAGTGCTTGGTGGGAACAAATTCAGGCAGGCACAGTGGAGATAGGACAAGAAGTGTCTCAAAAAGGAGTTAGCTGTACCTAAGCAGCCATAATTTTTTAACTTAAAAAAGTTAAGGATTTAAAAATACATCAACCATTACACATTCAGTCCATAAATGCCTTCAGATCATTCACTACTCAGATTATCTGTCCTGGTAAATAGTTTTTTGCAAAAATCCAGGAATTCATAGGTAAGTTGTCTCTAGTCCAAGCAAATGTCCTAAACTTTAAACAGAGTTAAATTTAAAGAGCAATGTTTTCAATTTAAAAACAAAGTAGTACAAAAGGGCTAACAAAACCCTAACAGTGCAAATCATCAGCAGAGAAAGTCTGTTGCAACTTCTTTTACAAGCTTTATAACACATGAAACAGGTAAAAAAAACCTTAGCCTTAGATTACAATACAATCATTTCCAAATCTGATTTTTTAGTACAAAATTTCATAAATCAGGTCTTCTGTGGATCATATACAATCATAAAGGCTAAATTCAAATTCTATATTTTACAAACAAGTCTGAAAAAGGAGGGAGTAAAGTATGGAAGAATGATCTCTGGATGTTATTACTGGCCTCAAAAAAGTAGTGCTACAGATTTCTGTGCAAAGAGAATATGCTGTTCAGTTTCCTATTTCAAGGCATGAAAATATTATATTGGATAGAAGAAACAGGAAAATTATTTGCAACAAATTAAAGATAGGTGCAAACACACCAATCCCTGTCTAACAGTATATAAAGCATACTGGGCTCAGAATTTGTTTGCTAGCACCTGGCTTTCATACTATATCCTTATCAAATGATCAGATTGAAAACTCAAATCATTATTAAGAAAAAACAAACAAACAAATCTTAGTGGCCATACCTCACTCCCCTATATTCAGAATTTTTACAAGTTTATGAGTAAAACTGAGGTCATCCTCTGAAGGAACTTGACTACCTCCTGCCAGGAAGGTGAATGCCATTAACCTGGGGCAGGAAAGGCAGTAAGAGCTCCAGTTGTGCAAAGAGTGAGAAGTGGTCAGAGGGGATGAGTGGGTGTGGGCAGCCGCTGATATTGTTCTCAACTAGCCAATGGTGGTCCAGAGGTCCCAGGATGCCTAAAGTGTTCAGCTGAGGTTTAGAATAGAAGATGTAGTCAATTATACCCTGAAAAACAGAAGGCAAAAATAAAAATAAGAAAATGACACGTAAAATGACACTGAAATACTGAGAACTTTCAAGACATATCCTCAGTCATGTTTGGTAAACAAAGAAACTTACTAGGCTATAGAAAAGGGCAGTTATTACATAGATCAAAACAACCCCAAACTGAGAATGAAGAAACCTTAGGGATGGATGGTAATCATTCTTCCTCCTATGTAGATCATTTCAAAATCTTTAACGAGACCTAAAGAATCCTTCACAATATGGCCTCTGCTTCTTTTTCCTAACTTAATTTGTGACACTTTTCCTTGCTCACTACTCCACTGCCGTACTAGCCCTTTTTGGGGAAGCAGGGTGTGAACTGAGGTAGGTTTCCTGTAGGTGATAAGCTCCGTCCTCCCCCAGGGCCTCTGCACATGTCTGGAACACTTTCTTCTACTTTTCACCTGGCTAAATCCTTCTTAACCTTCAAGTGCCAAGTTTAATTACTTTCCCAAGGCCTTCTGGAATCCTACCCTCATCCACTTAAAGCTACCACCTGATTTTTTCCCTTGCTAATGCACACCCTAAAGTCCAACTATATACTCATTTGTGTGGCTGAAATCTATGTTCCCACCAGACTATGATGTCACAAAGGCCAAGCACATCTCTGCCTTTCACACCTTCAACAGCACTCAGGCACAGCATCCGGCACACAGCTAGGATACTCTTGGTTTGCTCCTCTCTGTCCAGTAACTTAACAGTCTGTCCTTTACATGCTCTTGGCCAAAAGTATTTAAGCACATTCTAAATTCTTCCTAACTTTCTACCAGTAACAGTAGTCAGAATGCAAACACCTCTAATCTCTCCCATGTTTTGGTTATCATCCTCCCCTCTTCTGCCATCAACCTCCTTGAAATGAAAATCTGTAGTTGGTTTTTTTCTCTCATTGCTCAGTTACTCTTCAACTCATTGTATTCTAGTTTCTCTGACCATCTCTACAGACAACTCTGAGAAATCTTTCTGAAGCGTAACACTCACTCCTCTTTCCCTAGAAAGGCTTTCTTTCCTTGGCATTTAAGTTCCTTATACTGTCATGGTTTTCCACCTCTTTGGTCACTAGCAACATTTACATGTTAGCTTTGCCCAGTCTACTCTAGTCTCTCCTTAACTATACATACTCATCTCTTCCCAGTGTTAAGTCATTATCTACAGTTCTGTAGATCCTCAAAAGTCAAATAAAAAAATTTTTTTAGCTTTCAAAAGTTTCTCAAAGGAGTCTAAATAACCATCCCCTCTAAAATTAAGCAACAGTTAACACAAGTATTTACACTATTCTAATAGACAATCTAACCTGAATGATTATTTTTTCAGCAGGTTAGAAATAGAAAACTAGGATTTAAGAGAGCAAAAATGCAAAAGATGGCAAAAAAGGACAGTTGAACACAAGTCCTAAACAACCACAGATAAAAAAATGAGGAGAATTACTAAGGAAAAAAACTCCTATTGTAATAATCCATTAATTGTATAAGAAGGCATATAAACAATATGTGTATTAGAAAATTTAGAACAGCTAATAGTAAACTACATTTTGGTTCTCAAATAGTACAGCTTCAGTTAAACTGAAAGAGAAGAAACGGAACATCAAACTAACATCAAATAAAATACAATGGTCCTGCATATCCAGCTGTTAGTAATGAGCCCATTTTAAAAAAAAAAAGGCCCTAGAGAGATGACAGGTAACTCAGGATTTAATATCATAATTTCATCTGATTTCTAACCCCAGAAATGATTCTAATAATATCTATAAAGTAGGGGTGGAATTCTACATAAGAATACTGCTGTCAGCTAATTTGAGATGGCTTAATTCCATCCTGAGTGTTAACATTTAAAGCCATCACAAAATTATAAAATGCTATTGAAAAAAAAAATGGAGTTTTAAATGTTTATTCATCTCAAAACTCACCTTAAAATCAAATGTGTAATTGGTGTAAGGCATCAGGCCACTCTCATAGGCACTCTTTAACTTGAAGCCATGAGTGATCCTTCCATTGGTTGTCCCATTTTTCCCATTACAGCTGAAGTTCGTAAGACTTTCATTGTATCTCAGTTCCTTAAAGTCTTTATGATTTGTTTCTACTTCACCAGTGCTCAAATATTCTACAACACCTATAAAAAATATAAATGTACTTTCTGCATTGTTAAGTATAATATACAATGTTCAAAACATAACTAAACAGGTAATTCAATAATAAAGTTTTAAATCACACATATTCTCACTTTTTAAAATGTTTCACTATTTTCCACCTTTGCCAAACTTGTATAAATACATTTTTCCATGGTTTTAATCATAGTGAATATTTTATACTTTACTATTCCACATGAACTTACATCATCTCAATTATTTTTTTTAATAATTGTGTAATACAACAGGGCTGACATACAGTATTTGTTAAACCAGTTCCCGATTTCTTAAAATTCATGTTATTCCTTTTTTTTTTTTTTAAATTAACACCACAATCAGCATCTTAGTATGTAGGCTTCTGCTCAGGGTTAGTATGAAATACCAAGATTTCTGGTATTCACTGTGCTTATGAATACATGAATTATGAAAGAATGACAGAGCCATCTCACCATCTCTGGACACTATTTTTCCAGTGTGCTACGCATCAGGTGGGGCTTCCCTTGTGGCACTGATGGTAAAAAACCCATCTGCAATGTGGGAGACCTGAGTTCAATCCCTGGGTTAGGAAGATACCCTGGAGGAGAACTCACTCCAGTATTCTTGCCTGGAGAATCCCACGGACAGAGGAGCCTGGACAGATACAGTCCATGGGATCACAGAGTCGGACATGACAGAAGTGACTTAGCACACACACAGGCATAAGGTGGGCTCTGCAAATATTTAACTTTCATTTAATCACTTACCAAAACTAGAAATTTTTCCATGTGTTTTGTTATTACAATGCAACATAGAAATGAGTCTTAAGATTTGTATCATGCAACAAGAGTCTCTCTTTGCCCCTCACATATTTTGTAGCTAAACAGGATGAAAAGCAAATAAAGAACTTTCCAGTAATCCCCAGATGGCTTTGATGAGACAGACTAAAGAATTATGGATCTTAGGCACCTTTATTTCCCCGAAAACAGATTTTAACATAAATTTTGTTTCATTATCTTTTCTTTCATCTATTGTGATAGCAGCAATATGCTACTGAATTTAACTACTCCAAGTGTATATGTGTGTGAATGCAGGCATTCATGCATGCGAGTAAGTTCAAGGAAAAGTTCTCTTGAGTATCCAAGAAAGTATGGTTGTTACTCACTGTACTATCTATGGAAAAGTTTAAGAATCAGGCTTTCTGTATTCTTCCACTCTGTGACTAAATATCAACATTCTTCATCCTTTTTTGTTAAAACCATTGTCTGACCTGTGTAAATAGAAAAATCTCAAATTCCACCTGAGGTGCACAATGTTTCTAATCAAGTCTACCAAAATTTGAGATTGTGTGATACATGGTCAAATTTAAACTGGATTATATTACCACATGCTGGAATCCCAGAGTCTGTCTTAATGACCTTTTCAGAGTCTGCAATACATATAACATGGGGATAATAATATATGCCCATGTGTTTTCTGAAGATGATTAACATCCTTCCTCTGGATAATACCATTACCATTTACTATTTCATTTTATAATGAAGTGGTAATAATACCATTTCATTTTTAAAATGGTCTCCCTACTCCACACAGAAAAATTTTAACCTGATAGCGGCCACTATAAACTGAATTTTCATTTTGACTAGATTTGGAATTATCAGAAACAACACATTACAAAAACATTTTAAGTCAGCAAGTGTTCTATGTAAAATAGCATTGTTTTGTTTACCAGAGTCTGGCAAAGAATTAAGATCTGCACATAACACTAGTGGAATAGTTCCAAATTCTCCTAATACACTGGACTGGAGACTTCTCGAGGCTTTATCAATAATATTCTTCACTTCTGAGAGGAACATCATCGTTTGAACCAACTTCACATCAGAGTATTCAGGGTCCCAATGCATATGAGCATTAGCCACGAGAATAAGCTGCTTTTCTGTTCCAAGATGTGGCTTTCCAGCTATATTAGATAAAAAGAAAAGAAACAAAGCCCATATATTCTCACATGGTCTGAAAGCAAATAATATCTCAGAGTCCTGGGAATTAAAAAAAGAACGCTAAAATCTGGTTGAAAATCTCCCATCTGAAAACTGATCTACCCTCTGTAACAAACCTGAGAAACAGACATCTGGCCTCTGGGATGAGTACTTCCAGCACAGGGTATTCACTCTTTGAACAAAGAGAGCCCATTCTATTTGGGACAGCTTGGTTTTTAAATAGTTCCAGCTCCTTAAAACTTCTGATCTTCTAGATGTCCTAAACTGAGCATCACAAAATTAAACGGACATCCTTTTTCTTAAAAAAACATTTAAAACAGTCACTAAGTTCCATCTTTCATCTTTTCTATCCCTCAGATTGTATACCCCCATTTCCAACTGCTCCTCAAGTGACAGAAGTCCCAATTCTTAGCATGATGATCACTCTCTAAATATACATTTAATCTGAAATAAGTGGTCCATTTCTCCAAGACTTAAGACCTTTAAAATAATGACTAAAAGCAGGTCAGGAAGAGAAGTCAACACAGAAATATCCATGTTGCCAAGAAATTGTATTAAGCGTACAGAATTCTTCTCTCTGAGCAGTTAACTAATATTTACTTCACTATTTTATGTGAAAAATTCTCGAGCAGAAAAAACCTTGTTTTATGCCTTTTAAGATGTGAAATACTTTTCTAGGCAATGCTTCCCCTTCTTAAGCTTTGTAGTAGAGAAAAATGGATATAGATTTTAGAAAAGATTTAAATTCTGAATTTCTTCAGGCATTAGACAAGAGTATTAATATGAAACATTTTGGGTCTTTTATTCCATTTTGGAGGCCAGATTTTATAGGAAGTGAAAAGGTCACTCACATGATATTTCAATCAACTCCTTTCGAAGCTCTAACAGTACAGCAACTCCTATGTTATCTTTCGTCATGACTCTGTTCAGCATGGCTTCAGACCCTTCTGAATTTGCCATTGCTAGTTGATTAAATTCAACAGTGTGTTTCTGAACCAAAGTAAATCTAAAACAAAACACACACAAATATAAAACTGGGAATACCAAGACATTCATTTTGTGGTAAATGCAATTTCCCCCCAACTTCCTTAACAGATATGACGACATGTAAATTACATTACAGAAAATCCTCCACACTTAGCACTAAGCTTCCCATGTCCATTTCAGTTGCTCTCAGTCTGCCACAGATACAAACAACATCTTGAAAAACTTTTATAACTTAAGATAATGCAGTCATCTTCTATTTAGGTTTCATGTTGGAATATTCCATCTTACAATTTTAAAATAATTTGCTTCCAAAGTATGGGCTTAAGAATCTCTCTACCATCCCAGAGGGAATGCAATTACAAAGTGTTTCAATTAACAACTGGAGTTAAACCCTAGAAGACACCTGAAAAAACAGCAGAACTTTCAACATGTATTCCCAAAACATTTTTTCTGATGAATCAAAACAAAACCCTTTAAATCATAGTACTGTTTTCTTGAGAAATAATATGGTGCCTCATTCTCTTAGCTGCCAATTAATTTCCATTCCCTTGACCCTCATCCTGCAAATTCAGAGAATATTTTCTTTTTAAGAGTAAGATGACTGGGGAAATCCCTGGTGGTCCAGTAGTTAGGACTCTGACTTCAACTGCAGGGGACCAGGTTTGATCACTGGTCAGGGAACTAAGATCCCCACATGGCATGGACCCCCAAAAAAAAGAAGAAAGAAAGAAGATGACTTACTTTTCTGTTTTAAAAAATATTGCACAGCCATCAACATGTTTTCTTTCTTGTTCTGACATTGTCCTAGCTCTAGATTTAGGACTAAAGAATCCATTATAGCCACGTTCTTTCAGTTCTACCAGAAAAAAACTGTAATACTGTTCTGTTTCAACTTCCTGAAAAATTGTAAACAGCAGTTATTTCATAAGACAAAAACCAGTCCTATGCACTATCTTTATATGTACGTTTGAGACCTTAAAATAAATTCAAAAGGACTGATCTGAAGAATTACATCTTTTCAATGTAATTTATCTGAAATCAATCGCAACACCCACTTGTCATTTCACAGGTACCTGTTGATAAGTACCTCTTTGCTGTTTAGGAGTAAAGAATGGAAAGCCATATACCCCTATGCATATGTATTTCCTAATATTTTAAAACTGGTGTAAACAAAAAACAGCAGTAGAGGGAACTCCACAGATCAAGTTTCAGACCACAAGGAGAAAGTCACTTGCCAAAGGTCATGTAAGTTGTTATGAGGGTTGGACTGAGAACCCAATTACTGTCTACCAGATTCAATGTTCCTTCCACTTGGCCCTAATTATTCAATTACCACCGGTAGTAAAGCAAAATTATACCTTGACAGTGCCACCCAATTAAAAATAGTGTGGAAGGACATAAGGGAGGAGCAAGTAAATATTTAGCTGTAATAGCAATCACCTAAACACCCAACTTAACCCATTTGCTTAATTTGGCAGCACAGTGCTAAAAGCACAGGATGCAGTGAATGTTCCCAGAATTCAGTCAATACAGGAAAAGTCCGTATTTTAAGAACTGCGAAAGCCAGGACTTCAAATGTGTTAATGTAATGCATGCTCAAGCTACTCCTTGCTTGATCAAGGGGCATTTCTGAAATTTAAACAAGTATTCTTCTGATGACTTACCTGAAGACTTATGATATCAGCATTGCAACTCAAGATTTCTTGAATAATGGCCTTTTTCCTGTAGTCCCAATTTAGTGCCCATGATGGACAGTAGCCATATAACTGCCGGGTCGCATATTTATCACAAAGAACATTATAGCACATGACAGAAAACAAGGCTGTAGGAAAGATAACTTTACTTATTCATACACGTGGCAGAAAAAAAAATTAATTTTGTTTCACTTAAAACTAAGTTTGACTTTATTCATTCAATAATATATTCACAGAAAAGCTACCATATGCCAGACACGGCATAAGTCAGATAATAAAAGAAGAACAGATATATGAACAAATATAAATAATAATTGTGTTTCCCACTACATAAGGACAGACAGAAGGTTCAAAAGGAAACAGACTAAGATCTTGAGTCCTTCAGCTTCTAAGACCAAGGCTCCTCATTTCTATGCTCCCTCCACCACTTCATCAATTATTAACGTAGAACGTAATCTGACATTTATCTAAGAAAACATAAGTTTTTTCTTAACAGCCATCTCTGCTCTTCTTCTACAAAGCAACTATTAATTCACATGAAAGAAAAACACCATTGCACACTCGACAGAAGTGCCCAAACTATTTTCATACAGTTTTAAAAGATTAGAGGTCATTAGCTTGATTTCTCTCTCAAGTAGATGTTTTCGCTATCTTATAATTTTGTATTATCATACATCTGGAATACTGTAGAATTTGAGAAATCACAATATAGAAGATTTGGGTGTATTTATTATAACTGAATTTGATCATTACTTTAGAACAGAGTTTCTCAAAAGCAGCACCACTGATATCACGAGTAGGTAATTCTTTGTTGTTGAGGGCTGTGCTATGCACAGCAGCATCTCTGATCTCTAGCCACAAGATGCAAAGAGCACATCTACAACTTGTTGACAGTGAAAAAATATCTCCAGACGCTGCTGAATGTCTTCTGGGGGATAAAACCGCCCCTGGCTGAGAAGTACTGCCTTATACCAAACTTTTCTCAACAATGTTTATATAGAGGCCAGTTACACCAGGGCTTCCCTGGTGGCTCAGACAGTAAAGATTCCACCTGCAACGCAGGAGACTTGGGTTCGATCCTTGGATTGGGAAGATCCCCTGGAGGAGGGAACCCACTCCAACATTCTGGCCTGGAGAAACCCCATAGACAGAGGAGCCTGGCGGGCAACAGTCCACGAGATCACAAAGAGACACGACTGAGCAACTTCCACTTCACTAACACAAGCCTTTATTATTATCTTCAAACCAAATCAACTTTAAGTATTCTACTGTAATACTGCCCATAAACTAAAGCATACCAACAATACTATTAGGTTTATAAAGACAAAGTAAAGATAAGAGTAAAAAAAAATCAGGTTACCAACCAGTTGGTCGTGTTCTGTCTGGTTCTTGTAACATAATCCAAGATCTTGGAGGTGGCTGTTCTGTTGAAACTAGTTGAACATAAAACACAAAATTAAACAATATTCTTAGATGTCTTTCTAAAAATATGGTTTAATCAAATGACCACTTACTTCTTTTTGCAGTACCTGCCAAATTATCAAGCAAATAGTTCAGTAGCCTTCTTGTTCCATCTGGCTCCAGATAGAGGTTTAATATGTCCTGGGTAAGTGGATTTCCTGGAAATATTTTTAAAATAGGTAAAATGAAACAAAGACAAATATTAAAATATTTGAAAACTTAAAAATATACCAAAACTATCAGATCATCTGTGTATTAACCGCATATATAAATATATATATAGTAACTCAATATATATATATATATATATGTATATGTGTATATATATGTATATGTAACTGTATGTATGAACCGCATATATAAATATATATATAGTAACTCAATATATCAAACTAGAAAAATATTTTTTTCAGTTTTTGATGTGAAGAGTAAAAATAAGTCATACCACATTACATAAAAGTATCCAAAAATGATTACTAATGGACTGACGTCAATCTAGAAGATATCTAATAGTGCTCTGCATTTGATTCTGCCCCTTCAACACTTTCATAATGATCAAAAGCAAGTAAAATGGGATTGGAGAAGAGTGGGAAGAAGGACTAGGAGAAGGAAAGGTGAGAGCCAATATAATCAACTTGAGAATCATAATTTAAGAATGCTTCAGAGTTAATAAGGAAATATCCTACTGAGAAATGCAGTCTAGCACTTAGATTTTTTAAAATTCTGAAGAATGAAATAGCAAAATGAGACAGATTTGGTTTAAGATTAACTCACTAATGAAGGAGGAAAACCCCAGAGCAGTATTCCAATAGCAAATTCAATCACTGTTTCTTAAGTGCCAAAAATGAAAGCAAATGCAATGATTTACGGGTACTGTTAAGAGTCTGAAATTCTCTAAGAAGGGTTTCTTACATACGAGAAGTAACAACACAGTACACTGTTTAAAACCAAAGTTCCTATCCATGTTCTATTTTAAGAAAGATTAGTAAATTCCATAGACTGAAAATAGTTAAAGAAATGAGACATTTTAGTCATTCGAAATTTTTTTTTAAGTATGGAATTTAAGAATCGCCACCAAACAGAGAAAAAAGGAATTTGCATTTCTTTTCTCTTGTGAAAGAATAGACACAAAAAGCAGAATGAGGACAAGGGGCAGGATCTAATAGAAAACCAGCTCAGAAGCATTAGAACTATTTAAGATAACATGCCCTGACCTGTGAGACAGTGGAATATCCTTCATAAAAAGCCAGATTACATGAGTGGGAAGAACAGCTAAATTAGTTGGCTTTTAAGATCTCTACGATTTTAATAACTGTAAAGGTAAAAATGTGCTCCTATAAATGCAAAGTATTAATTGCAGGAAGACAAGTTACAACATATGTGTACAGTTCTTTACAGATACCAGTGAAGTTGCTTAGTCATGTCCGACTCTGTGACCCCACAGACTGTAGCCTACCAAGCTTCTCTGTCCATGGGATTTTCCAGGCAAGAATACTGGAATGGGTTGCTGTTTCCTTCTCCAGGGGATCTCCCCGACCCAGGGATTGAACCCAGATCTCCCACATTGCAGGCAAACACTTGACCCTCTGAGCCACCAGGGAAGCCCAACAGATACCACAGTCCTGAAATTTTCATTTAGTCACAATCCTATGGAACAGGTAGCTATAACTTGAAAGTTAGGAGGACCCTATGGGTGTGTTGAGAAAATGAAGTCAACTAAAAATTTTTCAGTACCAGGTAAGGATCCCATTCTAACCAGATTACACTTAACACTCTCTTTCTTCTATCATAAAAAATATTTAAAGGCAATCACTGAGGTTACAAAATTCCAGCTGCGCTAATTAAAATCCTAAAAGATGATGCTGAGACAGTGCTGAACTCACTATGTCAGCAAATACAGAAAACTCAGAAGTGGCTACAGGACTGGAAAAGGTCAATTTTTATTCCAGTTCAAAAGAAAGGCAATGCCAAAGAAAGTTCTCATTACTGTACAATTGCCCTAATACCACATGATAGCAAGGTTATGCTCAAAATCCTTCAAGCTAGGTTTCAGCAGTACGTGAAACAAGAACTTCCAGATGTAAAAGCCGGATATAAAAAAGGAAAGGCAGATTTTCTGTAATGACTGTTTCCTTGAAGGCACTGTCACGTGGAATCTCTTAGCCTCAACATCCGGAGCTACTGGAAGGGAGTCAGACAGAATTCAGTACCGCTTTCTTTGAGATCTTCATCCTTCAAGAACCAGCCACATCATGATCTCAGTTTCAACACAGTTGTCCCTAGTCCTCTTTTCATTGCTTTTGGTCCTGCCTGTTGTTGAAGCAGTAGAAGTCGGAGATGCAACTGCTCTCTTGTTAGGTATGATTCTCAGCATTACAGGCATTTGTGCTTGTTTGGGGGTGTATCGAAAAAGAAATGGACAGATGTGACTTTGAAGGGCCTCCTGAATCAAACCTTCCTCTGAAAACCTTTGTGCTACTGAGTTTCAGAACTGAGCTTTGGTGTCTGAAAGTTCCCAAGAAACAGTTAATAGAGAAGTTTCATATTAATGGTTATTTTCCTATAAAAAGGAACAAATTGATATACTGTGTTAAAGGGAAAACAACATGTTTTTGTCACAACAGATAATGCACTGGAAAATGCCATCTGTAATTTGCATTTGCTGAAATTTGCATAAGTAATATTTCATAGTTTCAGAATTCTCAGTAGGAAGAAGGAAATTCTTGCCCAGAATCCTAGGAAATTGCCACTGTTCAGTTATAATCACTGCCTCCTGCATCATTGAGGAATTTTTTCTCCATATTTTTATTGGATTTTTGTTTTATCTCCCAAGTTAGTACTGTACCTAGACATTAAATACAGTTGGTCAGAAATTAAAACTTATCTCTGTGTGGGAAAAAGTTCAGAAAATGTATCCAATGTATCTAACATTGAAATGGAGAGATTTAATGTAAAAAAAATATACTTTATATTGACATTGAAATGGAGAAGAGATCTATTGTTTAACAAAAACAAAAAATGTTTATATTANAGTTGGTCAGAAATTAAAACTTATCTCTGTGTGGGAAAAAGTTCAGAAAATGTATCCAATGTATCTAACATTGAAATGGAGAGATTTAATGTAAAAAAAATATACTTTATATTGACATTGAAATGGAGAAGAGATCTATTGTTTAACAAAAACAAAAAATGTTTATATTAACTGAGTAACATCTCCATGGTGAGAAGTACTATGAACAAATTGCCAACATCCAATGGATCACAGAGAAAGCAAGAGAATTCCAGAAAAAATACCTACTTTTGCTTTATTGACTATGCTAGAGCCTTTGACTGTGTGGCTCACAACAAACTGTAGAAAATTCTGAAAGAGATGGGAATATCAGACCACCTTAGCTGTCTCCTGAGAAACCTATATGTAGGTCAACAAGAAGTAACAGAACCAGACATGGAACAATGGACTGGTTCAAAATTGAGAAAGGAGTTGATCAAGGCTAAATACTGTCACCCTACTTATTTAACTTATATACAGAATACATCATGCAAAATGCCAGGCTGGATGAATCACAAACTAAAATCAAGATTTCCAGGAGAAACATCAACAACCTCAGATTTGAAGATGTTACCACTCTAATAGTAGAAAGCCAGAGGAACTAAAGAGATGCTTGATGAGGGTGTGAAAGACTAGAGTGAAAAAGGCTGGCTTAAAACTCAACATTTAAAGACCAAGACTAAGGCATTTGGTCTGAGCACTTCATGGCAAACAGAAGGGGAAAAAGTGGAAACAGTGACAGATTTTATTTTTGTGGGCTCTACAAATTACTGAGGACAGTGACTGCAGTCATGAAACTTAAAGACACTTGGTCATTGACAAACCTGGACAGCATTATGAAAAAGCAGAGACATCACTTTGCCAACAAAGGTCCCTACAGTCAAAGTTATTGTTTTTCTGGTAGTCACGCATGGATGAGAGAGTTGGACATCAAGAAGGCAGAGTGTTGAAAAATTGATGCTTTCAAACTGTGGTGTTGGAAAAGACTCCTGAGAGTCTCTTGGATTGCAAGGAGATCAAATCAGTCAATCCTAAAGAAATCAACCCCAACCCTGAATATTCACTGAAAGGACTGATGCTGAAGCTCCAATACTTTGGCCACCTGTAGTGAAGAGGTGACTCATTCCAATGACACTGGGAAAGATCCAGGGAAAGAGGAGAAGGGGGTGACAGAGGATGATGTGGTTGGATGATATCGACACAACGGACACAAATCTGAGCAAAATACAGGAGATGGTGAAGGACAGGGATCTGACTTTCTAAGATATTAAGATGAGGTGGCAAGAATACACAGAAGAACTATACAAAAAAGATCTTAATGACCTGGATAACCACGATGGTATGATCAGTCACCTGGAGCCAGACATCCTGGAATGTGAAGTCAAGTGGGCCTTAGGAAGCATCACTATGAACAAAGCNCTATACAAAAAAGATCTTAATGACCTGGATAACCACGATGGTATGATCAGTCACCTGGAGCCAGACATCCTGGAATGTGAAGTCAAGTGGGCCTTAGGAAGCATCACTATGAACAAAGCTAGTGGAAGTGATGGTATTCCAGCTGAGCTATTTCAAATCTTAAAAGATGATGCCATTTAAGTGCTTCACTCAATATGCCAGCAGAGTTGGAAGACTCAGCAGTGGCCACAGGACTGGAAAAGGTTAGTTTTCATTCAAATTCCAAAGAAGGGCAACGCCAAAGAATGTTCCAACCACAGCACAATTGCACTCATTTCACATGCTAGCAAGGTTATTCTCAAAATCCTCCAAGCTAGGTTTCAACAGTATGTGAAACAAGAATTTTGACGTGTATAAGCTGGATTTAAAAAAGACAGGGGAACCAGAGATCACATTGCCAACATCTACTAGTTCACAGAAAAAGCAAGAGAATTGCAGAAAAACATCTACTTCTGCTTCATTGACTACACTAAAGCCTTTAACTATGTGGGTCACACAAACTGTGGGAAATTTTGGAAGAGTTGTGAATACCAGACCACTTCACCAGTCTCCTGTGAAACCTGTATGCAAGTCAAGAAGCAACAGTCAGAACCAGACATGGAACAATGAACTGGTTTCAAATTGGGAAAGAGTATGTCAAGGCTGTGTACTATCGCTCTTATTTATGTGCAGAGTACATCATGCAAAATGTTGGGCTGGATGTAGCACAAGCTGGAATCAAGATTGCCAGGAGAATACCAATAGCCTCAGATAGGCATGACACTACTCTTATGGCAGAAAGGGAAAAGGAACTAAAGAGCTTCTTGACGAAGGTCAAAGGGGAAAGTGAAAAAGCTGGCTTACAACTCAACATTCAAAAAAGCTAAGATCACAGCATCCAGTCCCATCACCTTATGGCAAATAGATGGGGAAACAATGGAAACGGTGACAGACTTTCTTTCTCTGGGCCCCCAAATCACTGCAGACAGTGACTGAAGCCATGAAATTTAAAGACGTTTGATTCTTGGAAGGTTTGAAACCTATGACAAACCTAGACAGCACATTAAAAACCAGAGACATTACTTTGCCAACAAAGGTCCGTCTATTCAAAGCTACAGTTTTTCGAGTAGTCATGTATGGATGTGAGAGTTGGACCATAAAGAAGGCTGAGCACCAAAGAACTGATGCTTTCAANAACCAGAGACATTACTTTGCCAACAAAGGTCCGTCTATTCAAAGCTACAGTTTTTCGAGTAGTCATGTATGGATGTGAGAGTTGGACCATAAAGAAGGCTGAGCACCAAAGAACTGATGCTTTCAAACTGTGGTGCTGGAGAGGACTCCTGAGAATCCCTTGGACAGAATGGAGACCAAACTAGTCAATCCTAAAGGTAATCAACCCTGAATATTCATTGAAAGGGCTGATGCTCCATTTCTTTGGCCACCCGATGCAGAGAGCCAAATCACTGGAAAAGACTCTGATGCTGGGAAAGATTGAAGGCAAGAGGAGAAGGGGACAACAGAGGACAAGATAGTTGGATAGCATCACTGATTCAATGGACATGAGTCTGAGCAAACTCTGGGAGATGGTGAAGGACAGGGATGCCTGGTGTGCTGTAGTCCATGGGGTTGCAAAAGATCAGACATGAATGAGTGGCTGAATAAGAAGAATAAATGGATGAAGTCAAATGGTGTATTTCCCACAACATATGTGTACTTTTTAGAAATTCCTTTAAATTTATAATTAATCTGGCTTTTCATTGCCTGGAAAAATACATAGGGTAAACTCAAAAAGTCCAACACAATTCTGCAATTAAAACATGATGTTGAGCCCTCAAAACTAAGGAAGAAAAGTGAGTAAGAGAAGCTGCTTCTGAAAAGATGAAGTAAACATAATTTTCCCTATTCCTCCTAGCAAAAACAACTAAAGCCTCTGTAAAGAAACATAAGACTGAATGAAATGAGGGTAAGAAGGCAGAATGACCAGGACCTGAGGAACACAGTAGAGAACTCCTTGAATTCACCATTTGCCTAACATACTCCAGATACAGAACGGAAGAAGCCAGCAACTTGAACATATAAATGGGAACAAGGGAAAAAAAAATCCAACAAAAGCTGAAGGATCAGGGAACGGCAACCTAACAAAACAAAACTTATAGATAGCAGCATCTTTATTCCAGCTAAACACCAAAGAAATAAACAGCAACTACTAAAGAATATATACAAATAGATCATTCAAATGTACTAAGACAAATTAAAATGGTAATATAAAAAGATGCTCAAGTAACCCTAGAAAGGCAAGAAAAAGAAAACAAAAAACAAAGCAAGGAGAAAAAAATAGAAAACAAAAAATAAAGAGGTAGCTGTAGCCCCAATAAATCAACAATTACAGTGAGTGTAAATGGTCTAAATATACCAATTAAAAGATAGAGACTGGCAGAATGGATTTAAAAACTTGACCCAACTATATGCTATAAACAAGAAACTCACTTCAAATATACCAGCCTATGGCTGAATGGATACAAAAACAAGATCCCTATATATGCTGGCTACAAGAGACCCACCTCAAAACAACAGACACATACAGACTGAAAGTGAAGGGCTGGAAAAAGATATTC
>SJYV01013456.1:0-14588 GCA_006410875.1 Neotragus pygmaeus | reverse complement strand
GGTGTTGGAGAAGACTCTTGAGAGTCCCTTGGACTGCAAGGAGATCCAACCAGTCCATTCTGAAGGAGATCAGCCCTGGGAGTTCTTTGGAAGGAATGATGCTAAAGCTGAAACTCCACTGCTTTGGCTACCTCATGCGAAGAGTTGACTCACTGGAAAAGACCCTAATACTGGGAGGGACTGGGGGCAGGAGAAGAGGACGACAGAGAATGAGATGGCTGGATGGCATCACCGACTCAATGGACGTGAGTTTGGGTGAACTCCAGGAGTTGGTGATGGACAGAGAGGCCTGGCATGCTGCAATTCATGGGGTCGCAAAGAGTCGGACATGACTGAGTGACTAAACTGAACTGAACTGAGCATCTAGATGCTGGTGAGAAATAGGCCACTTTTATCCCATCACCATTATATATCTTACTGGATTTGTTCACCTTTCTGGAAGATGTCAGTGTATATTCTTGTTCCTAATTTTCTGAAATTTCATGATGAAGTATTTAAGCATGACTGTTATTTTCATTTGTTTAATTGAAACATGCTAAATTTCATAATTGTCATCCCTTAGGCCTCAAAAAAATTTTTATTTCTTTGATAATAAGTTTCTGTCCATTTTCTCTATTCTGTCTTTTTGGAGGGAAAAAAAAGTTGGTTAACCAAAACAATACAAAGTCACTATAGGAAAAGAAAACAATAGACTGATGTCTGTCATTAACAAAGGTGCAAAATCCTCAAAATATTAACAATTTGAATCCAACAACATATAAAAAATATATTACAATCAAGTGGGATTTATCCTAGGTATGCAACTGTGATTAACTATTCAAAAAATAATGTAACCTATCATATTGATAGGCTAAAAGAGAAAAAAAATCACATAATCATATCAATGGATGCAGAAAAAGCATTTGTTAGAATCAACACCCATTCATGGTAATAAATGGAAATAAATGGTACACAGATTGGGAAGAAAGATATTTAAAATTTTTTTCAGACAAGATGTGATTGTATGGGTGAAAAATCCCAAATAATTGATTAAAAGTTCCTGGAAGTAATAAGAGATCACAGCAAGCTACAAGAAACAAGGTTAACATACAAAAGTCAATTGCTTTCAAATATATCAACAATAAACAAGTGGAAATTGAAATTAAAGATACACACAGATGTAGAAAACAAACCTATGACTATCAGATGGGGAGAAGTAGGGGGGAGGGATAAACTGGGAGACTGGGACTGATGTATATACACTACTATATTTAAAGTAAATAACTAATAAGGATGTACTGAATAGCACAGGTTACTCTTCTCAATACCTGTAATGACCAACATAGGAAAAGAATTTCTAGAAGTTGGATATATGTATATGTACAACTGATTTACTTCACAGCAGAAACCACCACAACATTTTAAATCAACTATATTCCAATAAAAATTAAAATAAAATAAACTTGATGGCTTAAAACAAAAACAAAACAAAAAATAAAGACATGATACCACTTCCATTAGCACCCTCAGAGATGAAATACTTATGTATAAATCTCATAAATCATGTGTGAGACATATATTCAGTTCAGTTCAGTCGCTCAGTCGTGTCCAACCCTTGGCAGCCCCATGAATCGCAGCGTGCAGGAACACTAAATAACTCTACTGAATAAAATTCAAGAACTAAATAAATGGAGGGACATTCCATGTTCATGAACAGAAAGACTCAATATGGTCAAGATGTCAGTCCTTTTCAAATTGATTTATAGATTCAAATGCAATCTGCATAGAACGTATAGCAAGTTATACTATGGATATTGACACACTGATTCTAAAGTTTTGCAGAGAAGCAAAGGACCCAGAATAGCCAATACAGTATTAAAGTATTAAATAAATGACACTATCTGATTTCAAGACTTACTATAAACTACCGTATTTAAAGACAGCATGCCATGGTGAAAGAATAGATAGGTCAATGAATCGAGCAGAATAGAGAACCTAGAAAAAACTCACATAAATATAGCCAATTAATCTCTGACAAAGGAGCAGAGGAAATTCAATGAAAGAAAGATGGAGCTTTCAACAAATAGTGCTAGAATACTGGACATCTATATACCAAAAACAGAGGAAACAGTGACAGACTTTACTTTGGGGGCTCTAAAATCACTGCAGGTGGTGACTGCAGCCATGAAATAAAAAGACGCTTACTCCTTGGAAGGAAAGTTATGACCAATATAGACAGCATAAGCAACCTAGACAGCATATTCAAGAGACATTACTTTGCCAACAAAGGTCCATCTAGTCAAGGCTATGGTTTTTCCAGTAGTCATGTATGGATGTGAGAGTTGCATTATAAAGAAAGCTGAGCACCAAAGAATTGATGCTTTTGAACTGTGGTGTTGGAGAAGATTCTTTAGAGTCCCTTGGACTGCAAGGAGATCCAACCAGTTCATCCTAAAGGAGATCAGTCCTGAGTGTTCATTGGAAGGACTGATATTGAAGCTGAAATTCCAAAATTTTGGCCACCTGATGCAAAGAGCTGACTCACTGGAAAAGACTGTGATGCTGGGAAAGATTGAAGGCAGGAGGAGAAGGGGACAACAGAGGATAAGATGGTTGGATGGCATCACCAACTCAATGGACATGGGTTTGGGTGGACTCCAGGAGTTGGTGATGGACAGGGAGGCCNGAGAGTCCCTTGGACTGCAAGGAGATCCAACCAGTTCATCCTAAAGGAGATCAGTCCTGAGTGTTCATTGGAAGGACTGATATTGAAGCTGAAATTCCAAAATTTTGGCCACCTGATGCAAAGAGCTGACTCACTGGAAAAGACTGTGATGCTGGGAAAGATTGAAGGCAGGAGGAGAAGGGGACAACAGAGGATAAGATGGTTGGATGGCATCACCAACTCAATGGACATGGGTTTGGGTGGACTCCAGGAGTTGGTGATGGACAGGGAGGCCCGGCATGCTGCGGTCCATGGGATTGCAAAGAGTCGGACATGACTGAGTGACTGAACTGAACTGAATATACCAAAAAAAAGAAAACTAGAATCTACAGTCCTTCACAAAGATTAACTCAAAACACATCACACACCTACATGTAAACTACAAAATTCTAAAACTCCTAGAAGATAACACAGTAGAAAATCTAGATGCCCTTTGGTATTACAATAATTTAAGACTGATGAGATAGGTAAAATTAAAAACTGATCTGTAAAAGATGTTGAGAGGATGAGAAGGCAAGCCAGAGTGAGAGGAAATACTTCCAAAAGACACAACTGATAAGGCACTCTTTTCGAATATTTAGAAAGAAATTTTAAAACTCCATAATAAGAAAACAAACACTCTGATTTTGGCCTCAGAAGGAGTAGGAGAGGGCGGGATGATCTGGGAGAATGGCACAGAAGCATATATACTATTCATATCCATTTAGTCAACTCCTGGAGTTCACCCAAACTCACGTCCATTGAGTCGGTGATGCCATCCAGCCATCTCATTCTCTGTCGTCCTCTTCTCCTGCCCCCAGTCCCTCCCAGTATTAGGGTCTTTTCCAGTGAGTCAACTCTTCACATGAGGTAGCCAAAGCAGTGGAGTTTCAGCTTTAGCATCATTCCTTCCAAAGAAATCCCAGGGCTGATCTCCTTCAGAATGGACTGGTTGGATCTCCTTGCAGTCCAAGGGACTCTCAAGAGTCTTCTCCAACACCACAGTTCAAAAGCATCNTTTGATGCTAAGGATAGCATTGGAACTGAGGGCCAGAGAGGATCAGTAACTATGACCATGAGAATAAATGAGAAGGTTTGCTGAGGGCTTATTAGGTGGCTGCTGTGGTTCAGTATTTTAACTCATGTTATTATTTAATCTCCTTTTTACTGCTGTGTTCTGTGTGCTGTGCCTTGATACTCAGTCACATCTGACCACTGGGAAAACCATAGCCTTGACTAGACAGACCTTTGTTGGCAAAGTAATGTCTTTGCTTTTGAATATGCTATCTAGGTTGGTCATAACTTTTCTTCCAAGGAGTAAGCGTCTTTTAATTTCATGGCTGCAGTCACCATCTACAGTGATTTTGGAGCCCCCAAAAATAAAGTCTGACATTGTTTCCACTGTTTCCCCATCTATTTCCCATCTCTTCACAATAGTGGCTTTCAAAGGTGGGGTAGGTCTTCTGGGAGTCCCAAGACCTTTGCAAACAATCAGCTAGATCAAAAATCATTCCTAAATAAAAGACTTATTCAAAGTATAGGATGGTGGAGGTGGTTCAGTCACTAAGTGGTGTCCAACTCTTACAACCCCATGGACTCCAGGCTTCTCTGTCCATGGAATTTTCCAAGCAAGAATACTAGAGTGGGTTGCTAGTTCCTTCTTTAGGGGATCTTACCGACTCAGGTATTGATAGATATAACTCATATACACAAAAGCTCTTTGAGGATCTTAATAATTTTGTAAAGTAGAAAGGGGTCATAAGGTCAAAAAGTTTGAGAACTGTTATTCTAGAAGCTAAAAAAAAAACAAAAAAACATTGTTGTTAACCAGTTATCCCAAACCATATATTAATCTCATTCTTCTTCAGGGACTTAAAAAGATTTATCTATCCAATATTACATATTCTGGACGGCTTGTGTCTTTGTTATTTATCTAGTCTATTATATTGACCTGACTATCAGGTCTGACACCAGTATCATGCCATTTTAATTACTGTAGTTTTGCTACATGTTTTAATACTTTGAGAATATAAGTAATATTCCTTAATTATTCATATTTTCCAACACTTTTTTTGGTTAATTTTTTCCTAGGTGGGGCTTCCCTGGTGGCTCAGAAGGTAAAGCATCTTCTGCCTGCAATGCAGGGGACCTGGGTTCAATCCCTAGGTCAGGAAGATCGCCTGGAGAAGGAAATGGCAACCCACTCCAGTACTCTTGCCTGGAAAATTTCATGGACAGAGGAGCCTGGTAGGCTACAGTCTGTGGGGTTGCAGAGAGCTGGACATGATTGAGTGACTTCACTTTCTTTTCTTTCACTTTCTTTTCTAGGTATTCTTGTAGATTAGCCTGGTACTTGGAGAAGGCAGTGGCATCCCACTCCAGCACTCTTGCCTGGAAAATCCCATGGATGGAGGAGCCTGGTAGGCTGCAGTCCATGGGGTTGCAAAGAGTCAGACAGGATTGAGTGACTGCACTTTCACTTTTCACTTTCATGCATAGGAAAAGGAAATGGCAACCCACTCGTGTTCTGGCCTGGAGGATCCCAGGGATGGCAGAGCCCAATGGGCTGCCGTCTGTGGGGTCACACAGAGTTGGACATGACTGAAGCGACTTAGCAGCAACCTGGTACTAAATATGAACACTTGAATAGTGGGCACATGTAGAAGCTTAAGAATTTTGGAAAGGTGGGCTAACAAAGAGAACGAAGGAACAGAGCAAAGCAAAGAAAGCAGATAAAATGTGTCCATTCTCACTTGTTCATACATATATAAATATATAAAGAAGCAATTACGAGAGCAAAAATATGTATCCTGCTCAGACTCCATTAGGAAAGAGCAGTGGAGAATACTTCTAGAATTCATAGCAAGCAAACTTGACCAGTTGTCCAACGGGTTAAGACATAGGTGATCCCATCTATGAGTGTTTCTATGGTCCAAACACCTGGGAACATGTTAATGTATTCAGCAAAAATATTCTACTTTGTTTCAGAGAATATTTGCTGTTTAAAAGAACCAAGTTGTATTCATTTATACTACGAAGATAATCAGCAATGTGCACAAATTTTAGCTATAGGAATGTCCATCTTTACACTGTTTATAATAGTGAAAGAATGGAAGCCACATACATATTCAAGAACAGAGAATTGATTTAAAAATTTATCTGGTGTCCATATATTCAATATTAGATTATGCTGTAATTCAAAATGATATAAATGTCTTTTGTTGATTAAAAAAACTGTTTTGGATCTATTATTAAATAAAATAAAAGTAAGTTGTAAGAAAATTAGGTCGGTGTGACCTCAATTTATTTTTTAATGAACATACTACAGGACAAAATTCTAAAATTACAATAATATCAAAATGTTCACAGTGGTTATCTCTGACTTGTGAGATTCCAGGCAATTTTTAATTTCTTCTTTTAGCTTCTCTTTATGGTCTTTTTCCCCTCTAAACTCTGAAATAGCAGAAAAACTCAGGTATAGATCTAACAGAATTTGTATAGGATTGGTAGGCTTAAAATAACAATAAAAACAAACATCCACTTGTCTTTGTCAGACAATTAACTATTTTGCAATTCAGCTACTTATCTACTGGCCAGGATATAAATAAGGCTTAATAAAAATTCAATAACAGTTATATTGAATAGTAATATTCAGAGTGATAAACACATTGTTCTACTTAACTGCATGAAGTTGTTTGACTATTTCCAATCAATATGTATATTTTTTATTACATATATATTTAGATTTATAAATATTTATACAGGATGCTTCGGGCTGGTGCACTGGGATGACCCAGAGGGATGGTAAGTGGAGGGAGGTGGGAGGGGGTTCAGGATGGGGAACATGTGTACACCCATGGCGGATTCATGTTGATATATGGCAAAACCAATAAAATACTGTAAAGTAATTAGTCTCCAATTAAAATAAATAAAATTTAAAAATATATAAATATTTAAATATATATTCATTTATATCCATAGTCTAATATAATTAATACTTTGACTATTTAAAAGCAAAAACTGTTAAAAATCCCTTTAAAATCGAATGCTACAATTTGCATAAAATCAGTTAAATACACTACATTTCCTTTGTATTTAGCAAGTAGCAACTTGTATAAAATTTGGATTTTTTTGTCTCTTTTGTGGTCTACTACCCCAAAATTTTCTTCATTTAAATCCAGGCACTTTCAAGCTGTGTATAAATGGAGGGCTGACTAAATACAACCTATCTGGATAATTCAGGCCCCAAGTCAATCATCTAAAAAAGATTATTTTGTTCTGCCTATATATGGAACTAAACATTTGCCATATGTACATACCTTTTCTGGTGCACTTGAGAAAGTCCTACTTGGCCCATAGAAAGGACCTCACGCTGTTTTTAATTCCTAACATCAGTTGCAGCAACCCGTGGCATTCCTGCTCTGTGTACCTGTAACTGTGATCTGGGCCTGTCTTCTAGTTATCCTAAGGGACCTTCCTCATGCTCTCAACTCCCCAACCTATTCCAGCTGAGAATAGGTTGGTCCAACAGAGAAGAGATTATCCAATTTACCTGCTTGATTGAAATAGGATTATACTAATTCTGATACAGAACCACATAGCCAAAGTGATCACAAAAGGGTTGTGTTTTAGCTGAATTATTTGCCAACAGATAAATACCTATATTAACAAAATGTTGCTGCACAACTTTTACTAGTAACCTGTTTCTTTGTCACTCAGTATTTAATGGAAATTAAGAAAGTATCCAACAAACAAATGGATAAAGTATCTACTTTTTTTCTAGAAGATTCATTATTTTAAAACAAAATCAAAGCTCACCAAAATTTTAACTGGCTTCAGCACTTTTCGAGTGATGACACCAGGGGCTCTTAAACGAATGGTTTCCAAAATACANAAAAAAAAAACACTTATTTGTATATATCGAGGAGCATAATTTTTGATGCAATTACAATTTTGGTATTTTTAAAGTGTACACATTTAGCAAACTTCTCATTAGAGTTGGATTTGTTTGAACACTTTCCCATAACTTGGCCTGAAATTCTCTTAACCTTCCACATCCTAACCTTATCAAGCCAGCACTTTAGGTACCCTGAAGAACTCATGACCCCTATGTGTCTGCAGACATTTATTTATCCTAGTCCTTCACTCCAAACCCTTTTCTTTATCAGGACTTAATAACCTTCCTTTGAAGGAAGATATCATTCATTTTAATTACAGGAAGCAATAATACAGTGGTCTAGATAGTGTGAAAGCAGCAGAATGGACCCATAAAAATACTTGTAAGCGGAGTGAGTGAAATAAAAGTGCAGACTAGTAAGCAGTGTGGTGTAGTTTCTAAAGCTCTCTGAAAGTCAGGAAGGACCAGGTGTGGCAATAAAACTGTGTTTGGGGAGTAAACTAACTGTTGCATAAAAAGCTGTCAATGGTTAGCAGAGTTATGATTATGACTTATATTTGTAGCATTTGTTTTTATAAACATGTAATTTCATTAACAAACAATGGCTAGTGAAAAATAAATTTGCAGAGCAAAGTTTCCATCAGTCCCGGAAACACCCCTTAGCTCATAGTTTCCATGACTGTACAGGTCTCTGTAGTCGGCCAGCCTCAGTAATGACAGTCTGGCACACGTGTCCTCACCCAGATTCTTCCTCTTTCCATACTAGTGACGATATGTATATTAGCACAGTTTGGAGCAGCTTAAGAAGGTTTCTTTTGTTTGTATCAGTGTTTGATGTGAGAGAATGTGTTTTGCCACGTTAGGGGGCATGCTCAGTCTTCTTCTCTATGTTAGGTGAATAAATTCAGGTCATGGAAGCTTTTTGAGTATTCTTGTTTTTTTTTTTATTGATACTGGTTAAATGTTTCCACCAACTTTTATTTCTCTATAGCCAATCAAAAATAACTAGCATTTTAGTAACTCTTACTTTTTTCTATCTCAGTTGTAAGAGATAGAACAACACTGTTGTTCCAAATTACTTTTAATTCAAAAGTACTGTAGAAGCTGAAACTACACCCTGGTAGTTTGTAGGAAANTTTGTCAGCTTATAGTTGCTTCATGTGGCTGCTTATATCTTACTAAATATTTTATTATATATAAACTGGGATACTGTGCCACCTATGCTGAAAAAATAATGTATTCCATGTTCTAGAACATAGCTAATAAGTGACAAACCTGATTTAAATGGATCATTTCCCAGTTTGAAATTCAACCCCATTATCTCTGTGTCTCTCTTTTTGCAGGGAGGGGAGCTTATTTTATAGAAACTTATATTCAGGCCCTGTATATAACATCTAAAATATACTAAACAAACAAAAAAACTGAGGCATGTCTGAATAAGGAAGTGAAGTCCTGTTTAGATGAATTGTCTCTTTAAGTTTTCCTGATTTTTACTATTTTTTGATTTATAAATATCCTTGATCGGTTTCTACATCATTATGCCACAGGGAACTCAAGAGAGAACTGAGATTATCTCATATTATGTATCCATTTTGAAGTTAACAAGACTTTTCAGGAACAATAATTCTTTGTTTCCATTTAGAATTCAGCTTTCAACAATCTAGAGAATGCTTCCTTTACAAACTCATTTTATGAACACTTATAGTGTCCCTACCTATCAGATTAGTTGCTAGGGGTGAATTGAAATAATTCAATAAAATGTAAATAAAGTGCTCAGTATTCCAAATTTATTTGAAGGTGGATTTTTATTACTTCACTAGCATATTAAAATAATGGTAGAGCAGATTTTAAATAAATCATAAGCCAGCCTTGTTCTTAGTGCATATTTTAGTTCAGAGTATCTCTTACCTTTTAACATCAGAATTATTTTATACATATTTATTTTATTTTCTATGATCAGTATTTACTAAATTATTCAACCAACATAACTGTNATAAATCATAAGCCAGCCTTGTTCTTAGTGCATATTTTAGTTCAGAGTATCTCTTACCTTTTAGCATCAGAATTATTTTATACATATTTATTTTATTTTCTATGATCAGTATTTACTAAATTATTCAACCAACATAACTGTATCATTAATGTTACAATGGACCCAGAGTATGCCATATTTTAGATCTATAATGATCTCTAATATACTACTGTAATGTCCTGACAAAATGTCATTTTTCATTATGAGGGAGAAGCTTCTCTACATTCTGTTTTAATGTTTTCATCATGACTTTGATATGCCAATGCTCCTCTTCTCCAAGGAGAAAGAAAGGAAGAAACTATAGCAATAATTACCAACTGAACAAGTCATTATCATTCTAATAGAAATAAAATTGAAATGGTAAGAGCTTGGCATTATTCACACTTTCCACCTGCTTTGTTATTGATCATATTATCTTTGAAATCCTCATAGACTTATTTTGAAGTGTAGATGTCATAATACCTAAAGCTTCTTAAGATATGAAATCACACCATAAGCCACTGATCAAATCTTCTAGGCCAAGTCTCCAGGTGTATCACAGCTCTGATCCTATGACCTCTCAAAAATGTCTTTCTGAAGAGTTAATAGAGAACAGATGTTACCTAAGGCACCAGCTGTTACCATTAGACAAATGGGAAACTGGCAAATGAAGAGGGCAGAAACTCTTTAAGGAGACAATCCAGTTCCTTAAAAAACAGCAATATGATATTTTGAAAAGGTCAGAAAAAGGTGCACAAGCATGTGTTTTTGCACATGTATATTCATTAGAAGTCCTTTCAGAAAATAACTTTCACTGAAACAAAAATTCTTATATTCATTTGAAATAGTCTGGTCTTGATAATTATGAAAGGAGATTTTTCTACATTGCAAAATATAAAATTCAGTTTTATTGGGTCCTCAAGTTTATATTTTTCATTTTTAGTGAAGTCAATAATATTTTCCTGATGGTTTAATGTGTTCCCTACCTAATGATGCAAAACTCAGTGGAAAAAAAATGCAATACTGTTTTTCTCAGTCTAGAACCTCATCTTTCATTAGTGGGAAGAAATATGTGAGCATATAATGCAGTGACTGCTTCTAGAATTGATGGATAAATTAATCTTCCTGTCAGGAAAGTTCTTAGAAGCAAGAGATATTTGACTTGGGTTCTGAAAAGTGCAAAAATAAAAATACCATAAAGAGAACAATTTTTCTACAAGAAACACCAAACCATACACAGAATCTTGAAAGTTAGAACCTGAACAAAATATAAGATCTGGACAGAAGAACAGAGGTTCTTAAACTGTAGCGTGCATTAGAAAGATTTGGAATTCTTGTTAAAAATGCAGACACCTGGTTGCATCATGGACATTCTAATCTATTAGATCTTGTGTGGTATCTGGGGTTCTTCATCTTACTAAGCGCTTCTTATTTTATATTACTCTGATGAAATCGGAGGGAAGATTGCACTTTGAGACATGTTTCTTTCAATCAATGGTTCTTGGAGTGCGGTCTCCAGATCAGCAATACCACCATTATTAACTGGAAATTTGTTAGAAATGTCAATTCTCAGCCCTACTCCAGCTTGTCAGAAATTCTGGTGGTTGGGTCTAGCTATCTGGGCTTTAATAAGCAATTTGGCTGATTCAAATTTTCAGGTTGTAGTATAGTATGTTGCAATTGGCATAGATTCATTGATGAGTGCTCAGTAAAGTTATATAGTCTCATTTTGAACATAAGAAATCCCTTCGGTGGAACTCAAGGTAGTGACAGTGACATTGAGATTCACTTTTTATATTATTCATATTTTTTCAATGAGTGCATAAAGTCATCTATTGGTAAGGAATCATTATATCTGCTATGGTGTGGGTAGGGTAAAATTTGTTATTTGGCTTTTCCAAACAATGAAGAATAGATGCTAGTCCTATATGAAATGATGTTTTTGGAAACAGCAGACACTAATCCTCTTCTATATCTTTCTTTGTCAGTAAATATAACTTTTCATCTTGAACTTCAAATGTTGATATGTGAATGAGAAGCATTGTTTCATCTACTCATCAAAAAACCAAAAAAAGATGTATAAGAATAAATATGTCTAATTTTTGTCCCCTTCTACAATATGGATGGGGCTTCCCTGGTGGTGCAGTAGTAAAGAATTTGCCTGACATTGCAGGCGATGCAAGAAACATGGGTTTGATCCTTGGGTTGGGAAGATTCCTTGGAGTCAGAAACAGCAACCTGCTCCAGTATTCTTGCCTGAAAAATCTCATGGACACAAGAACCTGGCAGGCTACAGTCTATAGGGTCACAAAGTGTTGGACCTGAGTGATGAGCACACATACACATTCTGAAGATGCAGATTTATTTCTCAATGGACAGCATGACAGAAATCCTCAAATATGAGTGGAAATAATATTCTTAGAAGGCAGGATTTAGTCTTTGTTCTTTTTCTCTTCCCTCTATTTCTTCCCTCTAACCCTTCAGGACTGGTCGTGTCCTTCGTGAGAAAGAAAGAGGCCATGTTTGCAAACAGTCAGAGTTTTACTTCTTCTTTTCCAATTTGGATTCCTTTTATTTCTTTTTCTGCCCTGATNCTCACACACTAGTAAAGTAATGTTCAAAATTCTCCTAGCCAGGCTTCAGCAGTAATGAACTATGAACTTCCAGATGTTCAAGCTGGTTTCAGAAAAGACAGAGGAGCCAGAGATCAAATTGCCAACATCTGCTGGATCATCAAAAAAGCAAGAGAGTTCCAGAAAAGCATCTATTTCTGCTTTATTGACTACGCCAAAATCTTTGACTGTGTGGACCATAATAAACTGTGGAAAATTCTGAAAGAGATGGGAATACCAGACCACCTGACCTACCTCTTGAGAAATCTATATGCAGGTCAGGAAGCAACAGTTAGAAGTGGACATGGAACAACAGACTGTACTCCTTTTTGGCAAAGGAGTACATCAAGGGTATATATTGTCACCCTGCTTATTTAACTTATATGCAGAGTACATCATGAGAAACACTGGGCTGGATTTGATTGCCAGGAGCAATATCAATAACCTCAGATATGCAGATGAAACTACTCTTATGGCTCCATTTTGTCCTCCAAGCCAGACTTGCCTGTTGCTCCAGGTATCTCTTGACTTCCTACTTTTGCTTTCTAGTCCACTATGATGAAAAGGACATAGTTTAGTGGTGTTAGTTTTAGAAGGTCTTGTAGGTATTAATAAAACCGTGCAACCTCAGCTTCTTTGGCATTAGTGCTATGGACATAGACTTGGATTACTCTGAGAATGCAAAGAAATAGAGGAAAACAATAGAATGGGAAAGACTAGAGATCTCTTCAAGACAATTAGAGATACCAAGGGGACATTTCATGTAAAGATGGGCACAGTAAAGTACTAAAACAGTATGGAACTAAAGAAGCAGAAGATATTAAGAAAAGGTGGCAAGAATACACAGAAGAACTTTACAAAAAAGATCTTCATGACCCAGAAAACCATGAAGGTGTGATCACTCACCTAGAGGCAGACATCCTGGAGTACAAAGTCAAGTGGGCCATAGGAAACTTCACTATGAACAAAGTTAGCAAAGGTGATGGAATTCCAGCTGAGTTACTGCAAATCCTAAAAGATGATGCTGTGAAAGTGACGCACTCAGTATGCTAGCAAATTTGGAAAACTCAGTAGGAGCTGCTGCTGCTGCTACCAAGTCGCTTCAGTTGTGTCCGACTCTGTGCAACCCCATGACGGAAGCCCACCGGGCTTCCCCATCCCTAGGATTCTCCAGGAAAGAACACTGGAGTGGGTTACCATTTCCTTCTCCAATGCATGAAATTGAAAAGTGAAAGTGAAGTCTACAGGACTGGAAAACATAAGTTTTCATTCAAGTCCAAAAAGGCAATGCCAGAGAATGTTCAAACTACCACACAGTTGTACTCATCTCACAGGCTAGCAAAGTAAGGCTCAAATTACCCAAGTTAAGCTTCAACAATACGTGAACCATGATGTTCAAGCTGTATTTAGAAAAGGCAGAGGAACATAGAAAAAGCAAGTGAATTCCAGAAAAACATCAGCTTCTGTTTCATTAACTACTCTGCAGCCTTTGTGTGGATCATAGCAAACTATGGAAAATTCTTTAAGAGATGGGAATACCAGATCACTTTACCTGGCTCCAGAGAAACCTCAGTGCAGGTCAGGAAGCACCAGTTAGAACCAGACATGAACAACGGATGGCTTCCAAATTGGGAAACTAGTACATCAAGGCTGTGTATTGTTACTTTGCTTATTTAATGTAAATGCAGATTATATCATGAGAAATGCTGGATTGGATTAAGACCAAACTAGAATCAAGATTGATGGAAAAAATATCAATAACCTCCAATATGCAGATGACACCACCCTTATTGCACAAAGTGAAGAGGAACTAAAGAACCTCTTGATGAAAGTGGAAAAGGAGAGTGAAAAAAACTGGCTTAAAGTTCAACATTCAAAAAACTAAGATCAGCTTCCAGTCCCATAATTTCATGGCAAATAGATGGGGAAACAGTGACAGACTTTATTTTCTGGGGCTCCAAAATCACTGCAGATAGTGACTGCAGCCATGAAATTAAAGATGCTTGCTCCTTGGAAGAAAAGCTATGACCAACCTAGACAGCATATTAAAAAGCAGAGACATTACTTTACCAACGAAGGTCCATCTAGTCAAAGCTATTGTTTTCCAGTAGTCATGTATAGATGTGAGAGTTGGACCATAAAGAAAGCTGAGTGGTGAAGAATTGATGCTTTTGAACTGTGATGCTGTCCTTTGGACAGCAAGGAGATTCATACAGTCCATCCTAAAGGAAATCAGTCCTGAATATTCATTGGAAGGACTGATGTTGAAGCTGAAACTCCAATACTTTGGCCACCTGGTGAGAAGAACTTACTCATTTGAAAGGATTCTGATGCTGGGAAAGATTGAAGGTGAGAGGAGAAGGGGATGACAGGTGGATGTCATCA
>SJYV01013454.1:0-11300 GCA_006410875.1 Neotragus pygmaeus | reverse complement strand
TCTGTCCATGGGATTCTCCAGGCAAGAATACTGGAGTGGGTTGCCATTTCCTACCCCAGGGGATCTTCCTGATTTGGAGACTGAACTCTCGTCTCCAGAGCCTTCCGAATTAGCAGGTGGATTCTTCACCACTGAACCACTGGGGAAACCTACAAAAATTTAAAGCAACCGTCGTACTTAACAGTGGAAGAAAAAGCTTTCCTCTGTAAGACTGGGAAGAAGACAAGAACATCTGTTCTTACCACTTACATTCAATATGTGCTGGAGGTTCTAGTATGTGCAATACAGCAGTAAGAGGAAATTAAAGGCATACAGTTTGGAAAAGAAGAAACAAAACTGTCTTTATTCTCAGAGGACACGATGTTACATATAGAGAATACTAAGGGAAAGTGAAGTCACTCAGTCGTGTCCGACTCTGTGCAACCCCATGGACTGTAGCCTACCAGACTCCTCTGTCCATGGGATTTTCCAGGCAATAGTACTGGAGTGGATTGCCATTTCCTTCTCCAGGGGATCTTCCCAACCCAGGGGTCGAACCCAGGTCTCCCGCATTGTAGACAGACACTTTACCATCTGAGCACCAGGCAAGTCCAGAGAGAATACTAAGGTATCTATAAAATTATTAGAACCAATAAGAAAGTAGGAAGGTCACAAGATATGAGTTTAACAAACAAAAAAAGGCAGAGGAACCAGAGTTCAAATTGCCAACATCTGCTGAACCATAGAAAAAATGGCAAGAAAATTTCAGAAAAACATTGACTTCTGCTTTATTGACTATGCTAAAACCTTTGACTGTGTGGATCACAAGAGACTGTGGGAAATTCTTCAAGAGATGGGCATACCAGAACACCTTACCTGCCTCCTGAGAAACCTGTATGCAGGTCATGAAGTAACAGTTAGAACTGGACATGGAACAACAGACTAACTCAAAACTGGAGAAGGAGTAGTCAATGCTGTATATTGTCACCCTACTTATTTAACTTCTATGTAGAGTACATCATTCGAAATGCCAGACTAGATGACTCACAAGCTGGAATCAAGATTGCTGGGAGAAATATCAACAACCTCAGATATGCAGATGATACCACTCTAATCACAGAAAGCACAGAAGAATCAAAGAACCTCTTGATGAAGGTGAAAGAAGAGAGTGAAAAAGCTGGCTTAAAACTCAACATTCCAAAAACTAAGATCATGGCATCTGGACCTGAGAGAGTAAACTTAGGAAGGTTGATAAGGAGTCCAAGCCTAAGGCCCCTTTAAAGAAGCGTAAACAGTCTTTCTTTTTCACATTCTCTTCCTTAGACATGTAGGCCTCGTAGGCAGCAGTATCTCTTGCTCAAGGACATGCTTTTTTGAGCTCAAAGGAATGCTATGGGAGAAGGTCTGGGTAAAATTTCCACAGCCTCGAGCTCTGGGTTAACCCATTCCTTCTGGCTAATCTCGTGCTGACATCATCCCAGGATATACGTTATGGGAAACGGTTTAGGAAAAATTTTCACAGCCTTGGGGTATATTTTTCTATTCTCAGCAGCTAAGTATATAACGCTCTACTTAAACTAGCAAGAAGGGTAACATTTCTACTCCCTTCTGATGTCTATGTCAGAAGCTTTTTTTTTTTTCTATCACTATCACTTTAATAAAATTTCTACAAAGCTCTGAGTGACTGAGACTGTCTTTGGTCCCAGAGTTAAATCTTCTCCTTTGGAGACCACGAATCTGGCGGAACACCGTAAGCATTCGTCTATCGTGCTGGAGGCTCCTCTGGGACCCCAAGTCAAGGTGTGAGTTATCATCTTGGGGGCTAACCTAAACCTATCAGTCCCATCACTTTACGGTAAATAGATGTGGAAAAGGTGGAAACAGTGACAGACTTTATTTTCCTGGGCTCCAAAATCACTGTGGACAGTGAATGTGACCGTGAAATTAAGACACTTGCTCCTTAGAAGAAAAGCTATGCCAAACCTAGACAGTGTATTAAAAGCTAGAGATACTACCTTGCCCGAAAAGGTCCCTATAGTCTAAGCAATGGTTTTTCCAGTAGTCATGTATGGATGTGAGAGTTGGACCTAAAGAGAGCTGAGTGCCAATGAACTGATGCTTTTGAACTGTGGTGTTGGAGAAGACTCTTGAGAGTCCCTTGGACTGTCCCTTGGACAGTCAATCCTAAAGGAAATCAACCCTGAATATTCATTGGAAAGACTGATGCTGAAGCTGAAGCTCCAATACTTTGGCCACATGATGCAAAGAGTCAAATCATTAGAAAAGACCCTGATGCTGGGAAAGATGGAAGGCAGGAGAAGGAGATGACAGAGGATGAGACGGTTGGATGGCATCACCGACTCAGTGGACATGACTTTAAGCAAGCTCTGGAAGATGGTTATGGACAGGGAAGCCTGGTGTGCTGCAGTCCATGGGGTCACAAAGAGACTGACATGACTGAGTGACTGAACAACAGTTATTAAGTTTGATTTGAAAAAAAAGGATTTACTGCCTTCTCTAAGCCACCTTTAGTGCTCAGCTTTAACCCAAACCTCAGAAGAGTCAGCACCCTATGTATCAGCTTTAAATCCTTTTCCAAGGGACCACTGCCCACAGCTGATGTTCATCCAGCTCCAGGTAAAAGTGGTCAGATTTCAAGTGAAAAAGCTTTGTCACTGTTCTTGAGCTTCCATCTTAAGGGGCCTTTACTTGGAGACCTTTGTTTTACTGCTTCTTAGATTTATGATGAGAATAAAGCTCAGAGCACAGATTTTTTTTTGCTTTAAGTAAAGCAGATACATAAGAAAACATACAATTGTTATGGATGTTCCCTCTAACAATGTGTACAATAAGACACATGAGAAGTAACTCTGAAGTCCTGGGTCGGAAAGATCCCCAGCAGAAGGGAAAGGCTACCCACTTCAGTTCTGCTGGGCTTCCCTTGTGGCTCAGCTGGTAAAGAATCCACCTGTAATGCAGGAGACCTGGGAAGATCCCCTGGAGAAGGGAAAGGTTACTCACTCCAGTATTCTGGCCTGAATTCCACAGACTGTATAGTCCATGGGGTTGCAAAGAGTCAGACACAACTGAGTGACTTTCACCTTCACTTTAAAATAAGCGAGTTCAGCTCAGTCATGTCCGACTCTTTGTGACCCCATGGACTGCAGCACACCAGGCTTCCCTGTCCATCAGCAACTCCTGGAGCTTGCTCAAACTCATGTCCATAGAGTCGGTGATGCCATCCAACCATCTCATCCTCTGTCGTACCCTTCTCCTCCTGCCTTCAATCTTTTTCAGCATCAGGGTCTTTTCCAGTGAGGTGGCTCTTTGCATCAGATGGCCAAAGTATTGGAGCTTCAGCTTCAGCAGCAGTCCTTCTAACGAATATTCAGGGTTGATTTCCTTTAGGATTGACTGGTTTGACCTCCTTGCAGTCCAAGGGACTCCTAGAGTCTTCTCCAACACCACAGTTTGAAAGCATCAATTCTTTGGCGCTCAGCTTTCTTTATGGTCCAACTCTCACATCCATACATGACTACTGGAATAACAATAGCTTTGCCTATATGGACCTTTGTCGGTAAAGTATTATCTCTGCTTTTCAATATGCTATCTAGGTTGGTCAAAGCTTTTCTTCCAAGGAGCAAGTGTCTTTTAATTTCATGACTGCATTCACCATCTGCAGTGATATTAGGGCCCAAGAAAATAAAGCTCTCACTGTTTCCATTGTTTCCCCATCTATTTGCCATGAAGTGATGAGACTGGTTGCCATGATCTTAATTTTTTGGATTTGAGTTTTAAGCCCACTTTTTCATTCTCCTCTTTCACTTTCTTTTTTTTTTTTTTAGAGAAGCATTTTATTTTTAATTCATTTCTTCATTTTATTTTTAAATTTAAATTTATTTATTTTAATTGGAGGCTAATTACTTGCTCTTTAGTTCCTCTTCACCTTCTGCCATAGGGTAATGTCAGCTGCATATCTGAGGTTGTTGATATTTCTCCCTGCAGTCTTGATTCCAGCTTATGCTTCATCTAGCCCAGCATTTCGCATGATGTACTCTGCATATAAATTAAATACGCAGGGTGACAATATACAATGTACTCCTTTCCCTTTGACGTACTCCTTTCCCTATCTGGAACCAGTTTGTTGTTCCATGTCCCTATCTGTTGCTTCTTGACCTGCATACAGATTTCTCAGGAGGCAGGTCAGGTGGTCTGGTATTCCTATCGCTTGAAGAATTTTCTACAGTTGTGATCCACACAGTTAAAGGCATTGGCATAGTCAATGAAGCAGAAGTAAATGTTTTTCTGGAATTCTCTTGCTTTTTCTATGATCCAACAGATGTTGGCAATTTGATCTCTGGTTCCTCTGCCTTTTCTAAATTCAGCTTGAACATCTGGAAGCTCTGGGATCATGTACTGTTGAAGCCTGGCTTGGAGAATTTTGAGCATTATTTTACTAGCGTGTGAGATGAATGCAATTGTGCAGTAGTTTGAGCTTTCTTTGGCATTGCCCTTCTTTGGGACTGGAATGAAAACTGACCTTTTCCAGTCCTGGGGCCACTGCTGAGTTTTCCAAATTTGCTGGCATGTTGGGTACAGCACTTTAACAGCATCATTTTTTAGAATTTGAAATAGGTTACTTGGAATTCCATCACCTCCACTAGATTTGTTCGTATTGATGCTTCCTAAGGCCCACTTGACTTCACATTCCAGGATGTCTGGCTTTAGGTGAGTGATCACACAAACGTGGTTATCTGGATCATGAAGATCTTTTTTGTATAGTTCTTCTGTGTATTCTTTCTACCTCTTCTTAATATCTTCTGCTTCTGTTAGGTCCATACCATTTCTGTCCTTTAGTGTGCCCATCTTTGCATGAAATGTTCCCTTGTATCTCTAATTTTCTTGAAGAGATCTTCTAGTCTTTAGCATTTTATTGTTTTCCTCTATTTCTTTCCATTGATCACTGAGGAAGCCTTTCTTATCTCTCCCTGCTATTCTTTGGAACTCTGCACTCAGATGAGTATATCTTTCTTTTCCTCCTTTGCCTTTAGCTTCTCTTCTCAGTTATTTGTAAGGCCTCCTCAGACAACCATTTTTCCTTTCTGCATTTATTCTTCTTGATCACTGCCTCCTGTATGATGTTATGAACCTCCATCCACAGTGCTTCAGGCACTCTCTCTATCACATCTAATCCCTTGAATCTATTTGTCATTTCCACTGTATAATTGTAAGGGATTTGATTTGGTCATACCTGAATGGTTTAGTGGTTTTCCCTACTTTCTTCAACTTAAGTCTGAATCTGGCAATAAACAGTTCATGATCTGAGCCACTGTCAGCTCCTCGTCTTGTTTTTGCTGACTGTATAGAGCTTCTCCATCTTCAGCTGCAAAGAATATAGCCAATCTGACTTCAGTACTGACCGTCTGGTGAGGTCCATGTGTAGAGTCATCTCTTGTGTTGTTGGAAGGGAGTGCTTACCCTTACCAGCACGTTCTCTTGGCAAAACTCTGTCAGCCTTTGTTCTGCTTCATTTTGCACTCCAAGGCCAAACTTACCTGTTACTCCAGGTATCTCTTGACTTCCTACTTTTGCATTCCAATCCCCTGTGATGAAAAGGACACCTTTTTTTTTGGTGTTCATTCTAGAAGGTCTTGTAGGTCTTCATAGAACTGTTCAGCTTCTTTAGCATTATTGGTGGGGCATAGACTTGGATTACTGTGATATTGAATGGTTTGCCTTGGAAACAAGCAGAGATCCTTCTGTCATTTTTGAGATTGCACCCAACTACTGCATTTCTGACTCTTTTGTTGACTATGAGGACAATTCCATTTCTTCTAAAGGATTCTTGCCCACAGTAATCCCAGTCCATTTTAGTTGGCTGATTCCTAGAATGTCAACGTTCACTCTTGCCATCTTCTGTTTGACCACTTCCAATTTACCTTGATTCATGGACCTCACATTCCTGGTTCCTATGCAACATTGCTCTTTACAGCATCAGACTCTACTTCCATCACCAGTCACATCCACAACTGGTCGCTGTTTTCACTTTAGCTCCGTCTCTTCATTCTTTCTGGAGCTATCTCGCCACTGATCTCCAGTAGCATATTGGGCACATACCGACCTGGGGAGTTCATCTTTCAGTGTCATACCTTTTTGCCTTTTCATATTCTTCATGGGGTTCTCAAGGCAAGAATACTGAAGTGGTTTGCCATTCCCTTCTCCAGTAGACCACATTTTGTCAGAACTCTCCACCATGACCTACACATCTTGGGTGGCCCTACTCAGCATGGCTCATAGTTCCATTGAGTTAGACAAGGCTGTGATCTAAGTGATCAGTTTGGTTAGTTTTCTGTAATTCTGTAAATAAACAAAGGAATGTTTAAACACATGGGGGTTTGGCCATTTCTGGGAATACTGTATAGCAGTGTAAAAAATGAGAAGGAAGAATTCCAAGATTAATAGGGAACATTTTTTATTAGTATTATTCAAGTATTTCAATAATACTCTTGGTTAATGAGCAATTAAATTAACTCAGAATTTTTTTTAAAATACCCAAATTTATTTGAACTGTTACCAAATTTGAAACCTGGAGAGAGGTGGGGAAGCACCTTTCTCACCCCCTCATGCAGAGGGTACATCCTCAATATAGAAACAGAGGCCCAGAGAAATTAAACTGTCTTGGCCTGTCAAGGTATTATTTATCAGAATGTGGATTAAGATCAAAGTCTGGTGATTCTTATTCATGCATTATTAATAAAGTCAATATGTTACTTCCCAAAATAAATAATAAAAAGTTCTGTATAGGAAAGGAAGCAATCAACAAAATGAAAAGAACAACCTATGGACTGGGAGAAAATAGCTATAAACTATATATCTGATAAGAGGTTAATATTCAAAATATATGGGCTTCCCAGGTGGCGCAGAGGTAAAGAATCTGCCTGCTATGGCAGGAGAGGCAAGAGATGCAGGTTTGATCCTTGGGTTAGAAAGATCCCCTGGAAAAGGAAATGGTAAACCACTCCAGTATTCTTGCCTTGAAAATTCCATGGACAGAGGAGCCTGGTGGGCTACATAGTCCATAGGATCACAGAGAATTGGACACGACCGAGTGACTGCATGCATCCACACTTTCAAAATATATAAGGAATTCATATAACTCAGTAACAAAAAATTATACAAAGCAAAACAATTAGTTTAAAAAAAAATAAGCAAAGGGTTTGAATAGACATTTTTCCAAAAATTGCTCCCACCATCACTAACTTTTGGGAAATGCAAATCAAAACCACAATGAGACATCACCTCACAGATGTTAAGAAAGAAAGAGGGATGGCAAGGGTTGATGAGGATACGGAGAAACTGGAACTCGAGTGCACTGTTGGTGGGAATGTCAATTGGTGCAGCCACGATCCTCTGTCCATGGGATTTTCCAGGCCAGAATACTCCAGTGGGTTGCCACTTTCTCCTTCAGGAGGATCTTCCTCACTCAGGGATCAAACGTGCAACTCTTGCATCTCCTGCACTGGCGCGTGAATTCTTCACCACTGAGCCACCTGAGAAGCCCTATGGAAAACCGTATGGAGTTTCAGTAAGTTAAACCTATCACTACGGTATGATCCAGCAATTTCAACTCTGGATATATATTCAAAAGAAATGAGATCAGGATCTCAGAGGGATATCTGCACTATTATTCACAGCAACCAAAATATGGAAACAACCCATGTGTCTGTCAGTGTATGAGGGGATTTTAAAATGTGGTACATATCTGCAATAAAACATCATTCACCCATAAAAAAAGAGGCTTCCCTGATGGCTCCGATGGTAAAGAATTTACCTGCAATGCGAGAGACACAGGTTCGATCCCTGGGTTGGGAAGATTCCCTGGAGAAGGACATGGCAACCCACTCCAGTATTCTTGCCTAGAGAATCCTTTGGACAGAGGAGCCTGGTGGGCTATAATCCATGGGGTCACAAAGAGCTGGACCCAACTGGAGCAACTTAGCACAGCACACGTGAAAAAGAACACCTGCCATTTGGAGCAACAAATGAATGAACCTGGAGGACAATATGCTCAGTGAAATAACCACAGAAAGACAAATGCCATATGATCTCACTTATAAGTGAAATCTAAAGTAGAACTGAGAGAATCAGAGAGGTGACAGGTTGTCACCAGGGCTTGGGGGATGGGAGAAATGGGGAGATGTTGGTCAAAGTGTACAAGGTTTCAGTTACACAGCGAAGAAGTTCTGGGGATCTCATGTATAGCACGGGGACTATAGTTAACAATAATATTCTGAAGGACTTCCATGGTGGTCTAGTGGTTAAGAATCTGCCTGCTGATGCAGGGGACACAGGTTCGACCCCTGGTCTGGGAAGACCCCACACAAGGCAGGGCAACTAAACTCATGTGCTGTAACTACTGAGTCTGCATACCACAACCACTGTCCCTCTTTGTGAAGGCCCGTGCTCCTCAAAAAGAGAAGCCCGCGGAACGACAGCCCCGAGCACTGCAACAAAGGAAAGCCTGTGCACAGCAGTGAGGACGCAGCACAGTCAAAAACAAATAAACAGAAATTTAAAAAGTAATGCACTGCAAACTTGACATTTGCTAAAAGAAAAGACCCTAAGTGTTCTCACCACACCAAAGGAAAAAAATGGGGAGGTGATAGATGAGTTAATTAAATCGATTTTGGAAATCATTTCACAATTATTGCTGCTCAGTCGTGTCTGACACTTTGTGAGGCAGACTGCAGCAAGCCAGGCTTCCCTATCCTTCAGTGTCTCCCAGAGTTTGCTCAAATTCATGTCCATTGAGTCAATATATTTCACAATATACACATGTATTCAATCATCATATTGTACACTTTCAAAATATACAATTTTTACTTTTAATTTTACCTTAATAAAGCTGGGGGGGAGTAAAAAAATAGCCCAAATAAGATGATAAAAAAGACAATAATAATGGAACATGGCAAAATTGTTGTGGTGGTAAGATCAAGGGCAGAAGAGGACCAGCCAATACAGAGAGTGGAAGACACCCAGAGTGGAAGGGGTGGTAGCTCAGCCAAGTCTTAAAGGATGAAGAGTGACCCAGGGAGAGAAGAGGGAGGAATTCAGGCCAAGAAGGACAGTCTACTAAAGGTGTGGAAAGCTGTGCTCTGTGCTGCCTGGAGCTACCACTTTTCTGGAGTAGGAAGAGTATTAAAGAGCAGAGGGACATCCTCAGAGGGTTTACAAACAATAAATGCTAGAGAGAGTGTGGAGAGAAGGGGAGCCCCCTACACTTGGGGTGGGAATGTAAAATGCTCTGGAAAACAGTACAGAGATCCCTTTAAAAGCTAACAAGAGAGCTACTGTATGACCCAGCAACCCCACTCCTGGGCATGTCTCCAGAAAACTGTAGTTGAAAAAGGTTCATGCACCCCTATCTTCACAGCAGCTCTATTCACAGAAGCCAAGACATGGAGATGGCCATTGACAGTTGAATGGACAAAGGATAAACGTGCATGTGGCACATGTACACAGTGGAATACTGCTCAGCCATAAAAAAGAATGAGAGAGTGCCATTTGTAGAAACAAAGATGGACCTGGAGATTAGCATACTAAGTGATGCGTGTCAGACACAGAAAGACAAACACATAGTATCACATGTATGTAGGAAAAACGATGCAAATGAACTTATTTATGAAACAGACTCACAGACATAAAAAGCAGCCTTAGGGTCACCCACGGGAAAAGGTGGAGGGAGGTAAATTAGGAGTTTGGGATTAAAATATACACATTACCATATATAACATAGATAACCAACAAGGACCTGCTGAATAACACAGGGAACCACACTCAGTATCTTGTGATAGCTTATAATGGAAAAGAATTGACAATGTTGTATTCGTTTCAGGTTACAGCAAAGTGGTTCAGTTTTATATATTATATATATATATATTTACATATATAAGGGCTTCTTGGGGGCTCAGTGGGTAAAGAGTCTGCCTGCAATGNTGTGATAGCTTATAATGGAAAAGAATTGACAATGTTGTATTCGTTTCAGGTTACAGCAAAGTAGTTCAGTTTTATATATTATATATATATATATATTTACATATATAAGGGCTTCTTGGGGGCTCAGCGGGTAAAGAGTCTGCCTGCAATGCAGGAGAGCTGTCTTCGATCCCTGGCTTGGGAAGATACCCTGGAGAAGAAAACGGCAACCCACTCCAGTATTCTTGCCTGGAGAATTCCATGGACAGAGGAGCCTGGTGGGCTACCGTCCATGGGGTCACAAAGAGTCAGATGCAACTGAGTGACTCATATACATACATATATAAAATTATATTATATATGTATATGTTATAGCAATATATATTAAAATATATTTATATATAATATGTATATTTATACATATATTCTTTCATACTTAAAACTGAACCAGTTTGCTGTACACCTGAAACTAATACAACATTGTAAATCAACTATATTTCAATAAAATTTGAAAAAATACATAAAAAGCAAAATAATTAAAGGGTAGAGGGAGATGAGCCAATGAGCTTAGACAGCTCTGGGAGGAGGCAGGGGAGCGGCTTTAGCCTGCAGGCAGTAGGGAATCGGGGTGCAGTTCCGGGGACAGAAGCGCTCCGCTCAGGGTGTGTCTGAAAGCAAGCTCTTGCACGGAGTGGGCGGTTCTTGCACAAAGCGGGTGGGGCATGGTTTTGAGCTCCGCCGTCTGGGTATAGAGGAATCACCGGTGCTTACCTAATAGAACAACGTGCGAGGCACTGTCGTCTGAGTCCTCGTCTGTGAGAGGGGATTGAGTGACTTCTCGTCGGTCCAATGCGGTGAATGACGGCAGGTTGCCAGCTCTGTGCCCTGAACCAAGCTCTGGAGATGCCACCTGGGAGATGGAGGTCCGTGGGCCTGTGAGGCTTGGCGCCGAGCCGGGCTGAGCCCCGGGCCGTGACCACAGGGTCCTGCCCCAGGCAGAGCCCAGCCAGGCCCGGACCCCCGCCTCCGCCCTCCCTCTGCCTTCCGGGGTCCCCCTCACACCTCACTGCCTCCCGGGATCGGGGCCAGCAGGGATGCTGGTGGCGCGGCTGCTGAAGGCCTGGGACCGGGCGCAGCAGGCTGACGGCTGGCGGGAGGAGACAGACGCATGTTCTCCGATGGAATTCGCTCTGGTGTCAAGACGAAAGAAGAACGCGATCGTGGCGGCGGTTCAAATCAACAAGCGGGGTGAAAATGGAGAAGGAGGCGAGGCACCAGCAAGCTCAGGCTATAAAAATACTGCCTCCCTGCCCGGTTGATCAAGTGGGACTTTGAGGATGCCAAGC
>SJYV01013453.1:84030-105564 GCA_006410875.1 Neotragus pygmaeus | reverse complement strand
ACATGCTCTTACTTTGGATTTAAGCCAATTCAATTAAAATTTTAGTAATTTAAGTAGGACTTAGTAAAGATGATCTTTTATCTTTAAAAAACTCTCATTTTAAAATTCTTTAGTTTTAAATTGATAGCATTGTGCCTAGAGCATAACAGAGTTTGGCAAATATTTAAAGAGGTCACCATTTGTAAACTCTATTATTTTTCCTGGCAGCAATCAGGAAGAGGTGAGACTGCAATAATCACCAGCATCTATCAGGTTTAAAGATGATGAAATATATGGACACCCCTCTGGTGGAAAGGAAGCTGTTAATAATTTTTGTTATTCAATGTGAATAAAATTAAGTTCATTAATCTCTCCCTTTATATTTATTTACATTCTTTGTTTAACAAGTATTTATTGAGCACCTGCTATGTTCCAGGTGCTGTTCAAAGCACTGAAAAATACACTAGTAACTGAGATAGACAAAATCACAATCCTTGTGGAGCTTATACATTATACTGGGGAAGACTGACAAAAATATATCTAAAATAATTCAGTCAGTGACAGATACTATAAAACAAACTAAAGTAGGGTAAGAGATTAGATAATTATAGGTAAGGAGGCATTCAAATGTAAGTATTTTGGGAAATTTTAGGCCCTGAAATCCCTTTAACTGACCATTGCAACTAATGAAAATGCCCCTTACTGGAAAAGAACCCACATTTTGTCCTCAATATAATTCTCACTTACTTAACCATCCCTGTTCTCCAAATTACCTTTTATAGGTAATTTTTTTCTTTTTCTACCTAACTGTTCCTTCTGCTTGTATGACCATTGTTTTGTTATATTTTATTTCATTAAGAATGTTTCTAAGATCATAATTCTATGATACATGTAGGAAGTTTGAGACCTTTTGGATTTAGTATTTATGAAATAAAAATGCTTGACAGTTTATCAATCTTAAATGGTCAATGACATTTACTTACAAAAGACATCATCAAATGACAAGTGAATCAGAAAGAGAAAGATAAACACCATATTCTAATGCATACATATGGAATTTAGAAAAATGGTACTGAAGAATTTATTTACAGAGCAACAATGGAGAAACAGACAAAAAGAATAGACTTACGGACATGGGGAGAGGGGAGGAGCTGGTGAGATGTATGGGAAGAGTAACAAGGACACTTGCACTACAATATGTAAAACAGACAGCCAACAGGAACTTGCTGTATGTCTCAGGAAACTGAAACAGGGCTCTGTGTCAGCCTGGAGGGGTGGGATAGGGAGGGAAAAGGGAGGGAGGCTCAAAAGCGAGGGGATATATATATATATATTCCTATGGCTGATTCATGTTGAGGTTTGACAGAAAACAGCAAAAATCTGTAAAGCAATTATCCTTTAATAAAAATAAATAAATGAGAAACAAAAAAAGAAAAATAACTGAAAAAATCTAACAATAAATAATAAAAATGAAATTAATTCACATGGAAATTATTTGTCCACCTAGGAAAAAGCTACATATGACAAATGTTGGTTCTGGGGTAAGTGCGTATATGCATGCATATGTATCTGAGGATAGCAGGGGGAGGGAAATATACTTTAAATTCAAGGAAATATTTAAATTTAAAGTTGGATTTACAGCAAGAATCACACATAGGGAGGTATTTATATATATTTTCTAAAGTCCAGAGTTTCAAAAGTCACATTATTGTGAGAAAGAAAACTATTAGATCTTGCTTTAAAATATTAACTTCTGTATTTCTATATAATAATTACTTTAAAAAAACAGTGTTAAGATAGATTCTTTCATAGAAACCTTTCAAAAAATATTTTAAAATTTAGAAAAATAAGAGTATGAAGGCATAAGAAATTACACTTTTTTAAAAGTTTCAAAGCTGTGTATTAACACATAGTAACTTGAACTTTTATTAGCTAAATAAGATACAGGAGTATTAAAAAAAAAGTCCTTTAGGCACAGCATACTGGTTAAAAGCAAAATTTTGTAGCCAGACAGCTTAACTTCATATCCTAGCCCCATGACAGTTTAGCAGCATTCACCAGCTGTAAAATCTTGGGCAATGTACTTAATACCTGTTTCCTCATCTCTAAAATAAAGATAATAATATCTACCTCTCAAGGTTGTTTTTAGAATTGCATGAGCATATAGAAAAATACCTGGCACTAGGCACCCCATCAAAGTTGACAACTTTCAACCAAAATTTTTCGTCTAGAAATAAAGTTACTCACTTTTAGGAAAACTTGCAGATCTTGAGTCTGAGTGTGTTGTAGAATATCTTGTTGAAGATGTTTGAATATAGCTATACAGATATACACTTGATAATCTGGACCAAGAAAAACACAGGTAGCAATGTAATGGCAGATTTCTATCCAATCTAAGTAATTCCAAAAACACTGAGTTATCCATTGCATGCAAATCTAGGGGAAAAAAAAAAGTTAGGTCATTAGAAAGCTGATATAGCCATTTTGACTTTTAAAAAGCAGTACTCAATAACTCACAAAAAACCATTCAATCAAAATATACTGTCTGACTACAAGAAGCCTAATAAGGATATAAGGATGCCTCACCTACTTGCCTAATGTGTGAGAAAACTCTAATTGCTTTGGGACTCAGGACTTAGGGGTTAACTGATGGTGTTCATACTGTTCCTATGCTATTGCTAAGTGCCTTCTTGATTCGTATTGTCCTTCTCTTACCTATAGCACCAGTCTGCTCTCTTCAGATAACAAATGCTGAGACTATTTTAATTCAGAAATGGGAGCATCTTCTATCCTACCTAGAATCACAGATGTATAATTATGCAGATGACAGATTGCTAAATCTTACATTAATGCAAATGGACTCTTGCTGAATAATAAAACAATTTAAATCAACCAGAATTATATAACATAGAAACTGAGAGCTAATGTACAGAATTAAAAAATGAGACTTTTTACAAAAATCATTTATTTTACTTTCTGAAAAACGTTTTTCAGATTATAAAAGCAATACATGCCTACTAAAAAATGGAACATTTAAAAAAATGATACAGTGATTAACATTGCTAATGTTTTGGTACATTAATGTTATGTGGAATTGTATCTCTCCCCTCAAAATAAGTCAAAGTCCTAACTCCCAGGACCTATGATTGTGACATTATTTGAAAACAGAGTCTTTACAGAGGTAATCAAGTGAAAATGAGGTCATTAGGCTGAGCCTTATTCCAACATGACTTATATCAAATAAACTGAAAATGTGAACACACAGCGGGAAGGCCCTGAAAAGACACACGTGGACACTGTCACGTGAAGACAGAAGATTGGAGTGATGTATCTATAAGCGGAGACATATCAATGGCTACCAGAAGAGAAGAAAGAGGCATCAAACAGTTCTTTCTCAGTGCTAAGTGAACACAGCCCTGTCCACACTTTTATCCTCTCAAACTGTGAGATGATAAATTGCTGTTGTTTTAAGCTACTGAGTTCATGGTACTTTGATATGACAGTCCTGGAAACTGAGATAATTACTTTCTAATATTTTAATTTTCACTTATGACTTAAAAATTACCATTGAGGAGAATTTTCTTTTATTTAACCTCTCTTCACTAGTTTTGATTTTTAGGGGTGAGGAGGGAGGAATGGGAACAGACATAGCAGCATATCTCAATCTGTCATACAAAGATAAAGAAGACACATGCAAATTTTCCTTTTTTGTTCTATTGTGTTGACCTTAAAAAAATACATTCACTAATAGTTTCTAAACTTTGCTTTTATATCCCTGACACAATTTGGGGGGAACGTTGATTCTGCTTTTAACTGCCTTTATCATGGGTATTAGTTTGATAAGACTGTCGTAACAAGGTAACACACTGGGTGACTTAACAGAAATTGATCTCATAATTCTGGAGGAGTCCAGGATCAAGGTACTGGCAGGGTTGGTTTCTTCTGAGGCCTCTCTTCTTGCCTTCTAAATGGCCATCTTCTCCCTACATTTTCACATTTCATTTCACAGAGGTCTTCCCTCTGTACATGTCTGGTATCCAAATTACTTCCTGTAAGGATAATGGTAATATTGAAATCAGACCCCCCCCTAATGACCTCTGTGCTGTGCTTAGTCACTCAGTAGTGTCTGACTCTGTAACCCCATGAATGTAGCCTGCCAGTATCCTCCATCCATGGGGATTCTCCAGGCAAAAATACTGGAGTGGGTTGCCATGCCCTCGTCCAGGGGATCTTCCTAACTCAGGGACTGAACCAGGCCTCCCTCACTGCAGGCAGATTCTTTACTGTCTGAGCTACCGGGGAAGCCCATTTTAATGACCTCATAATTAAGTTTAATGACCTCATTGTAACTTAATAACCCCTTTAAAGCTTCCCAGGTGGCACTAGTGCTAAAGAACCCGCCTGCCAGTGCAGGAGACATAAGAGACATGGGTTCAATCCCTGGGTTGGGAAGATCCCCTGCAGAAGGGCATGGCAACCCACTCCAGTATTTTTGCCTGGAGAATCCCATGAATAGAAGTGCCTGGCAGGCTACAGCCCTTGGGATCACAAAGAGTCCGATGACTTAAGTGACTTAGCACACACACTGCTTTAAAGGCTCTATATCCAAATACAGCCTCATTCTGAGGTACTGAGGCTTAGAATTTCAACTTTTTTATTTATTATTTTTTTTTTTTGCAGAGAGGATACTATGGTCTTTTCAGTAGTCATGTACAAGTGTGAGAGTTGGACTATAAGGAAAGCTGAGTGCCTCAGAACTGATGCTTTCGAATTGTTGTGCTGGAGAAGACACTTGTGAGGCCCCTGGATTACAAGATCTAACCTGTTAGGAAATCAATCCTGAATATTCACTGGAAGGACTGATGCTGAAGCAGAAGCTCCAATACTTTGGCCACCTGATGGACAGGTGAATCTGGACATGAATCTGGACAGACTGTGGGAGACAGTGGAGGACAGAGGAGTCTGGCATGCTGCAGTCCATGGGGTTGTGAAGTCAGACATGGCTTAGTGACTGAACAACAAATCAGCCCATATCAGATGATATTACATTTTTTTTCCATACATCATTACTCAAGTCAACCATTAACATTTTAATTTCAGCTATTATAGGCATATTTTTTTCTCATCTTCTGGTCATATTTCTTATTATCGATAATGCCAACTATATATAACCAAGTATTTTTTTTAACTGTAATTCTGTTTTCAGGGTCAGATTTTTCTTTACAAATATGTTCCCTTCTATTATGTTCCAAAATATTTTTATAGAGCCATAGGTTAACTCAATATTGAATTTGAATATACATATGAGCATTCAGTATTTATCAATGGACAGGATATATTTAATTTATTTTGGTCCTAACTTTAAATTTCATTTGGCAGCAATAGGATTCTTCTCCTAGATCTCAACCTGGAGGGCAGGTTGAGATGCAAAGTTAATTACCAAACTTCCACTGCCCAATCAAGTATCTACACAGTAAGGCTCTGCTGCATCGGGGAGGACATAACTCTTGCTCCCACTTTACTAGATGGGTTGAAGCAGTCAATGGCTCTTTTAATTCCTTAATGTACTGCTGCCAGGGTTCTGTTCCTGCTTTGTCACTATAAATACTAGTCAACCAAGGGCCACGCTTTGTTAATGAAAATGAGAGATTCTAGATGAATGAATAAAGAGAAACAATTGAAGAATGAAGATTAACGCAAATGATCTGGGCAGCCAGATAAATCAGTTCCCATTCAGCTGTCAGCTTCATGGGTGACTAGCAAGTCAATAATGATGAAGGGATAACAGTTCCCATCTTCTTTCTAGTTGGTCTGACTATTCTACAGGTTGAAAGGTGTGAAACTGTTCACCACTGACTCATTTTGACCTTTAAACCTACCAATTTTATGATTCAAACAAAGAAATCTATAGTCAAAATATTTACTTATTCATAAAGCTTTATCCATATTGGTTAAAAGAAAGTTGTCCCCAAATCTGTAATTATTTATTATACATGGTTTCTAAAGCAACTAATTTTCTGGGATTTATACAACATTCAAGTACTATTTTCTATGCTTTGTTTTGTTTTTTTTCATTAAATGGAGAACGTGCGTGTATGCTGACTCACTTCAGTTGCAGCCAACTCTTTGCAACCCTATGGACAATAACCCGTTAGGCTGCTCTGTCCATGGGGTTTTTCAGGCAAGAATACTGGAGTGGGTTGCCATGCCCTCCTCCAGGGGATCTTCCTAACTCAGGGATTGAATAAGCAGCTCTTATATCCCTTACTGACAGGCAGGTTCTTTACCTGCACCATTTGGAAAGCCCCAAATGGAGAATAATACCAGCCTTTTAAATATGTGGGAAATTTAAGAGAGGAAAAATGAAAGATTATAATTGAAAGCATTTTGAAAATATATCAAGTGCTATGTAAATGTTATTCTATAACAAAGGTACAGATGTATTATTCATTTAACAAACACTTATGTACCTAATATACAACAAGCATTATTATAATTCTTAAGTGAACAAAATACATTTAGTCCCTGTGCTCACAGAACTTGCACTTACAGAGGAGACACACACCTTTTAAATATATGAGCTTCTTTATTTGGCAGAAACTATACCAGCTACTGCTATTACATGAGCAAAATATTCCAGAATTATTCAATTGTGATAGAATTCAAAACACTATCCCTGGAAGAAAGCTAAACTATTAATTATGTCTTTTAAACCTTAAGCAAATAGCTGCTCTATTTTTATAAGATGAAATGATCTATGTATTAGGTGATAGTCTAGGGCTCTAACAGGACAAAAGAAATAATATGCATCTAATAGACATGATGAACTCTTTTCTTTAACTTTTTTATTATGTAATTATTCCAAATACACATAATAGGAAGAAATCATTATATAAATCAGAGCCATCACAGTTTCAAAATTTGTATTGACTGACATGTCTCTGAAGTCCATTTTCCTCTACAAGTTTCCTTTCTTAAATCTTTTAAGATAAAACACATTATAAATTGCTATATATTATATCTGTGCTTACATTAAAACAAACTGAAGATCTGAGTTATCAATGGTATCAGTTTTTTGTTTCATTTACTGAACAAGACAAAAATAAGAATAAAGAATAATAATACCAGCACTACCATAAGCAACATGAATACTTAAAATAGTAATATTTCTGTTGTTTTCTTTGTCATTTAGACAACATATCACTTGGCATGTACAGTCAAATGCCTGTGTTTTAAAGTGCCTTAAAAAAAAAATTAAGTGCCTTTCAGGGTGTGGAGAAAAAGAAACCCTTCTATACTATTGGTGGGAATGTAAATTGGTACAGACACTCTGGAGAATGGTACAGAGGTTCTGTAAAAGCTAAAAACAGAGTTACCATATGATCTAGCAATCCTACTCTTGCGTATATATGTGAAGAAAACTCTAATTCAAAAAGACACATGCACCTCAATGATCATTGCAGCACTATTTACAATAGCCAAGACATGGAAGCATCCTAAGTGTCTATCTAAAGATGAATAGATAAAGAAGATGTGGTATATATATACACAATGGAATATCAGTCATAAAAAAAGAATGAAATAATGTTATTTGTAGCACATGGAGATTATCATACTAAGGGAAGTCAGAGAAAGACAACTATCATATGATATCACTTATGTGTGGAATCTAAAAAAATGATATAAATGAAATTATTTACATAACAGAGAATCAGACATAGAAAACAAACTTTCTCTGGTTACCAGAGGACACAATAAGGATGTGTGGGAGAAAATTAGGAGTGTGGGATTAACATATAAACACCACTATATATTAAATAGATATATAACCAGGACCTACTAGAGAGCACAGGGAACTATATTCAATACTTTGTAATAACCTATAATGGAAAAGATTCCAAAAATAACATATATATGTATGTATAACTAAATCACTTTGAATACATCTGAAATTAACACATTGAAAAATTACTATACTTTAAAAATGGTTAAAAAATTAAAGTGTTTCTTACAAGGTTATACTGTCAAGTAGGTACTGTTAGGTTCATTTAATTATATGTATTTACAGTATGATATGAACTATTTAAATGACTCCAAAGTAAGGTATATTTCCTGACTCTTCAGCTCATTCCTTACTTATGCCTATATGCAATCACTTAACAAAATATGATACATTCTTTCATTTTTTAATACAAGCACATTTGAACTTGTATTTATATTCCCACCCTTTCCCATATAAATAGTAACATTCTAAACACTTTTTTGTTTTTGGTCTCCACCTTTATCTCACTTAACAAAAGATCCTGAGTATCACTCCACGGCAATATACAGAGGTATTTCTTACTCAGTTTTATAACTGCATAGCACTACCCTGTAGATAATAACTAACTCAACAAGTCCCTATTTACAGACATGTGTATTATTCCTAGTCTTTTTATAGTTACTGTTGTTGTTTAGCTATTAAGTCATGGCCGACTCTTTTGCAACTCCATAGACTGTAGCCCACCAAGCTACTCTGTCCATGGGATTTCCCAGGCAAGAACACTGGAGTGGATTTCTTCCTTCATTCTTCCTTCCAGCCATTTCTTCCTCCAGGGAATCTTCCCGATTCAGGTATTGAACACGTGTCTCCTGCATTGACAGGTGGATTCTTTACCACTGAGCCACCAGGGAAGCCCCAGTCTTTATACTATATGCTCTTATATGCTGCGATTCATGAGGTCGCAAAGAGTTGGATGTGACTGAGTGACTGAACTGAACTGATGCTATAAAACATATTTGTACACATCCATTTTCAAAATTTTTGTCAGTATATTTCTGGGATAGATTTCTATAAATTAGATGGCTGGATGAAAGGGTAAATGCATGTGTGCTTTTGCTAGAAACTGCAAAATTCCCTCACATAAGTCTCAAAAATATACTATTAATAAAATTGCTATTAGCAATTAATGGAATAGATGACAAAGAAAGTAAAATAAACTAATTATGTTTTTATGGTAAATCAATATAACGGCAACCCACTCCAGTACTCTTGCCTGGAAAATCCCATGGACGGAGGAGCCTGGTAGGCTGTAGTCCATGGGGTCATGAAGAGTCGGACACTTACTGAGCGACTTCACTTTCACTTTTTACTTTCATGCATTGGAGAAGGAAATGGCAACCCACTCCAGTGTTCTTGCCTGAAGAATCCCCGGGATGGTGGAGCCTGGTGGGCTGCCATCTGTGGGGTTGCACAGAGTCAAACACAACTGAAGCGATTTAGCAGCAATATTCCTTACACTTAATTATATTTGAAACATTTAAATGACTTTTTCAGCCACTAACACATTCACTTTAGGATAAAAAGGGAGGAAAATTCCTTACACAATATGTATCAAAATGTACCACAGCTTTCCTAGAAAAGTTTGCTCCTTATACTTAAGCTTATGCCAAACCCCACAGGCTTCCCTGATAGCTCCGTTGGTAAAGAACCCACTTGCAACGCAGGAGACCCTGGTTTGATTCCTTGGTTAGGAAGATCTGCTGGAGAAGGGATAGGCTACCCACCTCAGTATTCTTGGGCTTCCCTTGTGGCTCAGCTGGTAAAGAATCCACCTGCAGGAGCCCTGGGTTCGATCCCTGGGTTGAGAAGATCCCCTGGAGAAGGGAAAGACCCACTCCAGTATTCTGGCCTGGAGAATTCCATGGATAGTCCATGGGGTTGCAAAGAGCTGGAAACAACTGAGTGACCCACTTTCATGACAAAGGACATTATGATGCAACACTGATAAAAACATTATTGTATCTAAGGTAAATTATTCTCAGTTGTATCTAGATATAAAAACAATCTTCAAAAATGTACTTAATTCATTAGTAAAAACATTAGTTAGAACAATTACTTAAGAATACGTGATTAAGTCAAAATAGGTATGCCCTAAATGATTAAGTTTTATGATACAAAGATGCTATTTTTAACAGCTCTTCTGGCATTATCTTATTTATTCACCATAGAAAAAATGTTAGTAAAGTAAGATATGCTTTCAAGTGAAGTCCTTGCTATCAGGGTTATATCAATAAGTCAATTCACTCACTTCACTGATCCTGAATGTCCCTGAATTTCTCCATCTGTCAAATGAAGTTAAAATTTTAAGTGAAATAAGATCTGATGATATGATCCTCTACATAGGAAACCCTAAAGACTCCATCAGAAAATTACTAGAGCTAATCAGTGAATATAGTAAAGTTGCAGGATATAAAATCAACATGCAGAANGAGAACAGGCCATGTTTTATTGGCATTGCTGCAGTTACTCTGTGAAGCATGTGCAACATGCACCCCATGCAGAGGCCTGAACAGAAAACTTGGAGCCACCTTTTTGATTCAATTAATTCTAAAAAACAATATTTCTCCTCTCAGAAAAATAAAGAACCACACATAGGAAAAAGGAACCTTCTAAGATTCAAAGTCACATATATGAAGGGGAAAGGATTTTAACGCTTATCCTCTTCCCAGTGATTGGTTACAGAGTTACTACTGTTAATCCCTTGCAAATAGGTTATAAATGTGCCATGACATACTGATGATTATAACATTTAAATCTAAATAAAGATTTCAATGCTATTAGAATTTTAACTTTAAACTTCCTGTGTTGGATTATTATTTTATGAAAAGGAAGAATCAGATATTCACACATTTATCTATATAAAATAATTAAATGAATATAAAGTGACTATCCTATTCCATAATACTTTCTTATAGAACTACACTAGTTAATTAGAATGCAACTTTATGCTGATTATCATCAAGGAAGTTTTGTTTCTAAGTGAATTAAAATACTTCAGTTTTTATTTGAATTTAATTTTTAAAAAAATTTTTATTTTTACTTTATTTTACTTTACAATACTGTTTTGGTTTTGGCATACATTGACACGAATCCACCTTATCCTTTCTCATCTTTCAACTAACAGAGAAGGCATACATGATCGTTATTTTTATTATAATTATTATTTGAGATTAGGTATTTCTCCATGGAAATAGCTGATTTCTTGATCTTTCTTAATCTATAACAGCTTTGATGTTAACAATTAGTCAAACTGATTCTTGATGAAATTCCGTAAAGAATGATAATTTTATCATTCATGAAGAATTTTCTTAAAGACAAAATTGGAAGATAATTTAATTATATCAGTACATTAAAGGGTTCTTCTGGTCTAAATGGCTTAAGGACACATTTTTTTCAAATTATTTTTAACTCACAGTATTAGAGTTTATAAATTTTGGAAAACTTTAATATTTCATTATTTCCTATATTGTTCCTCCTAAGCCAAATTTTAAAATCTTCTTGATGCAATTTGTTTATAACACTTTTAAGAATGTAGGGGAGCTCTCTTAAATACATTTTCTAAAGTAATAAAAGCCTACTGTCTTTTACATTTGTTGCTATTGTTCAGTCCTCAGTCCTATCTTACTCTTTGCAACCCCATGGACTGCAGAGAGCTGGACACAACTGAAGTGATTTACTGCATACACACACACACTGACTGCAGCACAGCAGGCTTTCCTGTCCATAACCAACTCCCGAGCTTGCTCAAATTCCTGTCCATTGAGTCAGCGATGCCATCCAGCCATCTCATCCTCTGCTGCTCCCTTTTCCTCTTGCCCTCAATCTTTCCCAGCATGAGGGCCTTTTCCAGTCACCTCATTAGGCGGCCAAAGTATTTAAGTTTCAGCATCAGTCCTTCCAGTGAATATTCAGGGTTGATTTCCTTCAGGATTGATTTGATCTCTTGCAGTCCAAGGGACTCTCAAAAGTCCTCTAGCACCAGTTCAAAAACATCAATTTTCAGCACTCAGCCTTTTTTATGGTTCAACCCTCACATATGTACATGACTACTGGAAAAACCCTGGGATTTCTTTGGAAGGTATGATGCTAAAGCTGAAACTCCAGTACTTTGGCCACTGCATGCAAAGAGTTGACTCATTGGAAAAGACTCTGATGCTGGGAGGCATTGTGGGCAGGAGGAAAAGGGGACGACTGAGAATGAGATGGCTGGATGGTATCACGGACTCGATGGACATGAGTCTGAGTGAACTCCGGGAGATGGTGATGAACAGGGAGGCCTGGAGTGCTGCAATTCATGGGGTCACAAAGAGTCGGACAGGACTGAGCGACTGAACTGAACTGAACTGGAAAAACCAGTTTTGACTAGGCAGACCTTTGTTGGCAAAATGATAACTCTGCTTTTTAAATATGCTGTATAGGTTGATTATAGCTTTTTTACCAAGGAGCAAGGATCTTTTAATTTCATGGCTGCAGTCACCATCTGCAGTGATTTTCGAGCACAAGGAAATAAAGTCTGTCACTATTTCCACATATTACCCATCTATTTGCTATGAAGTGATGGGCCTGGATGCCATGATCTTAGTTTTTTGAATGCTGAGTTTTAAGCCAGCTTTTTCACTCTCCCCTTTCACTTTTATCAACAGGCTCTTTGATTCCTCTTCGCTTTCTGCAATTAGGGTGGTATATCTGAGGTTATTGATATTTCTCCCGGCAATCTTGATTCCAGTTTGTGTTTCATTCAGCCTGGAATTTTGCATGATGTACTCTGCATATAGGTTAAATAAGCAGGGTGACAATATATAGCCTTGACATACCCCTTTCCCAATTTTGAACCAGTTCATTATTCCATTGCTTCTTGACTTGCATACAGGTTTCTTGAGGCAGGTAAAGTGATCTGGTATTCCCATCTCTTTAAGAATTTTCCAAAGTTTGTTGTGATTCACAAAGTCAAAGGCTTTAGTGTCATCAATGAAGCAGAAGGAGATGTTTTTCTGGAATGCCCTTACTTTTTCGATCATCCAATGGATGTTGGCAATTTGACCTCTGGTTCCTCTGCCTTTTCTAAATCCACCTTTACATCTGGAATTTATCAGTTCACTTATTGATGAAGCCTAGCTTGAAGGATTTTGAGCATTACCCTGCTAGCATGTGAAATGAGCACAACTGAAAGGCAGTTTGAGCATTCTTTGGTATTGCCCTCCTTTGGGATTGGAATGAAAACTGACCTTTTCCAGTCCTGTTGCCATTGCTGAATTTTTTAAATTTGCTGGCATATTAAATGCAGCACTTTAACAGAATCATCTTTTAGGGTTTAAAATAGCTCAGATGGAATTCCATCCACTCTACTAGCTTTGTATGCAGTAATGCTTCTAAAGGCTCACTTGACTTCCCACCCCGAATGTCTGGCTCTAGGTGAATGATCACACCATCATGTTTATCCAGGTCAATAAGATCTTTTTTGTACAGTTCTTGTGTATTCTCACCACCTCTTAATATCTTCTGCTTCTGTTAGGTCCGTACCATTTGTGCCATTTACTGGGCTCATCTTGGCATGAAATGTTCCCTTGGTATCTCTCATTTTCTTAAGGAGATCTCTGGTCTTTTCCCATTCTATTGTTTCCTCTATTTCTCTGCACTGATCGCTGAGGAAGGCTTTCTTATCTCTCCTTGCTATTATTTGGAACTCTGCATTCAGATGGGTATATCTTTCCTTTTCTCTTTTGTCTTTCACTTCTTTTCTTAGTGATTTTTAAGGCCTCCTCAGACAACCATTTTGCCTTATTGCATTTCTTTTTCTTGGGGAAGGTTTGGTCACCATTTTCTGTACAATGTTATGAACCTCTGACCATAGTTCTTCAGGCACTCAATCAGATGTAATCCCTTGAATCTATTTGTCACTTCAACTGTATAATCATAAGGGACTTGAATGACCTAGTAGTTTTCCCTACTTTCTTCAATTAAAGTATGAATTTTATACATATCTATCTAAATATTAATCCATACATTCAGCATATTTACTGAATAATTATGTTGGGGCATGTCAGTAGACAAAACCTTTTCCCAGAGAGATTACATTTAAGTGTGTAAGTAATAAATAAATGCATACTTAAGGAGCATATTTGGAGTCAATATAGGCCATGGAACAAAAGGAAAAAAAATAGAACAAGGGAATGGGGTTCAGGGCAAACAGGCTGAAGCTTTTTTGAGATTAATTACATTAACATGGTATAAAGATGGTGGAAAAGTCTGTGCTATTAATGGATAAAGCTAAAGTGTCTTTAACATGTCTTTTGGCAAACGCACATTTGTATATTTTGTCAACCTGCATAGAAAGTGTCAGTGTAATGCTTAGAACCAATGGAACAAATATAATAAAAAAGGGCCACTTTTAAAGCAAGATATTATGTCTTCTATTGCATGCACTAACAAGTAAAGTGACACAAAAAAAAAAAAAAAAAAAAAAACACACCAATCCAAAAGATTAAATCAAAAGTTTAAATAAAAAACATTTAAACTATGGAGTGGTGATTATACAGACATTAGTAACTGCACTTAGCTAACAGTTCTAGACAGAATCCTGAAAGAGCAATGTTAGCAGAATGTTATTTGCTTTACAAAGACAGCAAAACAAACTACTGGTAATAAAATATTCAACTTGGTATATCTATAGTTGAAAAGAAAAAAATGATATTATAGAAGGCACTGCATGAGTCTTCACTGACGATATAGCTGCACTAACAGAAAGGTATAAAGCTTTACATTGAGTTCATTCTAAAACCCTTGAGTAATGTCACTCCATCCCATTCACAGGATCTATATTACATATCAAATGATGCTATCAAAATGGTTAATCTAATAAATTCAAAGCAATTAAGAGTACTGCCTGATTTCAGTTTTAGGGGAAGAAATGTTATTAGAGCAACTTACTTGTGTTAAAAGTAAAATAATGTGTCAGAAAAAAGGTTTAAAGTGTCAAAGCAGAAATGCAACTTTATAAAATTATAGTTAAAAGCAGTACATTGGTGATGTCTGGCAGGGTCACAATCTGAACACTAAAGTAGAATACTTAAAACTAGTGGCATGTACGTATCTTTTCAAAATACTTGACATGAAAGTGTATGATGGACTTAAAATTTTTTCTCTCATTTACAAATGTAAGGTAAAAACTCTTTTGATAAGCATTTTAAGATATTCTAAATCTTCATGTACAATTTAAAGAATCGCCCAAATTCTGGTTAACAGAAGGAAAACAGTTCCACTGATTGGAGAAAAGCTAGTACATACTCTTTTGTCTTTGGTTCCTCCTTTTATGTGAGCAAATTTCTAGCTACAGTTAAGTACCAGCAGGAGAAAGCCTTATTCAGGAATTGCATTTAGCTATTTCAGACATAAATTATAAAATTTTAACATTTAATGTATTCCTTGGTGCTTTGCTTTTATTTTCTTTATCACAAATACTTATTTTAAGAATATGTAATAAATGCTTTCACTTAACTTGACATAGATACTCTCCAGTCCCCTTAACTACTTATTCTTGGGTACTGTGTGACTCTGCTGTTCAAGTTCAGTCTGTCATGAAAAGCACTAGCATGGCTTATAATGGACACTTTCTCCAAGCTGGAGATCTTAAATGCAGTAAGTAAGTAAAGCAAAATGCAGAATCATGAATAAATTAGGCATACACTTACCTCTAAACTAAACTTGGAACCCATAGAACTAGTAACATCTTTAAATAAAAAATACACTATAATATCTTAAACAAAACTCATTATAGATGGGCAAAATGTATATAAAATTAGTATGCTTTTCCTCTATACAATATGGATACAATTTCAACTAACATATTATTTTCTTATACTATAATTTAACCAGAGATTATAACGTAACAATAAAAATATCCATTCAAAGATTTTCTATTTATATATGGAATTTTCCAATTAAATGACAAGTTTAAAATTTAATAATGCACTTATTATTATTAATAATCCTTCATTCAGTTATCATTAGGTAAGACAGCAAGTATTTGAGAAAATACCAAATGTGTATCTTCAAAACGAATCACTCAAAACTGCATTCAGATAGAAAATGAATACAGAGTATATAATACACTTTACAAATAAAATAATAAGATCCTATTGAATCTAAAGAGGATTTTCCTTAAAATTTAAAACATTCCTATAAAATAGACTGAGAAGTCTTACAGAAATATGTAGTCTTGGCAACCAAAGGAAAGCTGAAGTCAGAAGCCTGGAGAACTGCTGAAGAAATTGGAATGTTTTGTCTTTGTCCCCCAACATTATTATGAACAAAGAAGAGACAAACCAGTCATGGCTAGTGTAATTCCTCTGCAAGCAGACTGAAAAGCACAGTTAAGGAACTTCTATAATATTTTATCTTACATGGTGAAATATTAGAACTCCATAAATATTCACTTCCAGAATTTCTATCCAGAAAGATTTTAATGATACTTAGCCCTCATTTTGTCTTCAACCAGCATATAAGCTATTGATGTAAACACCTGTGTGCATGCTCAGTTGTGTCTGACTCTTTGCCACCCCATGGACTGTAGGCTGCCAGGCTCCTCTTTTGCCATTTCCTTTTCCAGCAGATCTTCCCAACCCCGGGATCAAACCTGCATCTCCTGTGCCTCCTACATTGGCAAGCAGATTCTAAAATTAAACTTTATTAATAAAAAAAACTACTTGCACAGTAACTATTTTAATATACTATTTGCTGACACGTCCAGGGGAGGCCAAAATCACCAGCAACTAGAGGAAAAAACTACGTTTTGTGGAAACACACTGTTCAAGTCACTAACACGACAGTGCCATCCTTTCTCAAGATTAGCTTATCTGTCAAATTATTAGCATAATCAAGTATTTTAAAAGTCCACATATTTTTAGAATTCAGTAAAGCTCAACATTCAGAAAATGAAGATCATGGCATCCAGTGCCATCACTTTATGGGAAATAGATGAGTAAACAGTGGAAAGAGTGTCAGACTTTATTTTTGGGGGCCTCCATTATCACTGCAGATGGTGACTGCAGCCATGAAATTAAAAGACGCTTACTTCTTGGAAGGAATGTTATGATTAACCTAGATAGCATATTCAAAAGCAGAGACATTATTTTGCCAACAAAGGTCCGTCTAGTCAAGGCTATGGTTTTTCCAGTGGTCATGTATGGATGAGAGAGTTGGACTGTGAATAAAGCTGGGCGCCGGAGAATTGATGCTTTTGAACTGTGGTGTTGGAGAAGACTCTTGAGAGTCCCTTGGACTGCAAGGAGATCCAACCAGTCCATTCTGAAGGAGATCAGCCNCCTGGCATGCTGTGACTCATGGGGTCGCAGAGAGTCGGCACGACTGAGCGACTGAATTGAACTGAACTGAATGCAATTGACTTGCATAAATTTTTTGAAGTCAAACTCTATTTCTGAAAGATAACCAATACAAATAAAATAAATGGATATTTTATTCTTATTCTAGATTTACTAAATCTAGAGCATTATTTTGAGTTACTAAACCTATTTTAAACCTTCTCTATATACACCCAAAAATACATTCTAATAACTAACTATTCAAGATTTAATGAATAAGGTTGAATTTAATAATTACTATTCAATCTAATAAAGTACCTATTTAAAATAATAGAATAAAATACTATAAAGATTATAGCAAATCACTAATATAAGTTAATGTATTGTTTTCCTACAAAAATTTTAAAGTATTCCGTCCAAGAATTCTGAAAGGCATATGAAGAGAGTTAAAGTACCGTCAGTCATTTAGAAAGGATATGAAGAGGAGATTTTATAGAAGTTTGGTGCTGTTTCAGGAATCTCTCACAATGCTTTAAAACCAAGGTAAGATCATTTTCTGCACCATCTTTTAACAGGTTCAGGAACTTGCCATACCTAAATCAAATGTCCAGAAAACATACAAAATGAAAAATGTCAGGCCTTGCATAGGTAAATTCATTTTTTAAAATTCATCAAACTGTAGTTCTCTTGAGCTCTCACAGTTTTAAGTTTTCAAATTTCTATTTTTGGCATAACTATTATACAGAGCACTCATGAAAGAATAACACCCAATATATGTACCTGATAATTATGATATATCACAATTTGGAGTATTCATCTGGTAAATACAGTAACTTTAAAGGAAAATGAAGTAGTAATGAAAGAATAAAACACGGATACTATAGATGAGTAGTAGAATATAAGCACTTTTTTCTTGAATTTAATCTACAACATGGAATGCTGACAGGCTAGCTTGACAGAACGCTAAGTCTAGAAGCAATTTTAGGGTTCATTTAGTCCAGTGATTCTACATGAGCATGGCACTGTTTTGGAAATTTATGGGAGTGTTTTCATTTGCCACAGTGACTGGAGGACCACTGATACTTGATGAGTGAGCATCAGGAGGTTAGACATGGGACAGTCAGCCCTGCACAGTAACAACTTATAAATGCCCTACCTATTATTTGTATAGATAAAATTTTATTTATAATTATCTGAAATTAATTGTGCTTCATATAAAATCATAATAATATATTAGTCTTATTTATTATACACTGAATGAAACCAAGTGTAAGTTAGGGAAAGAGTTCCTTTGCTTTGCCTGAAGCCTTCTTTTCATCATTTTGTAAAGTCACTTTGCTAGTGGTAACCCTCTTGTAATATTTGAAACACCAAAATAAAATCCATTTCCATTTGTAGCTGCCCCACAGCTACAATGATTCATAGGTGCCAGCTATGTCTCCTACTGTAGCTGTATACAAACATTTCATTATAAATCACTTTTCATTTATGTCTTAACAATAAGACATCATGCTGAATTAAAAAAAATATGTGATTAGCTTGCTCATATTATCTATGGATTCCATTTTAGAATGGAAATAGGTCATTACAGCATAAAAGGCAGGCATAGGGTCACAAAACATAATCAGTGCATTATATACCATATGTGATATAGGTGGATGTGCTAGAATCACTATCATAGTTTTTATTATAATGCTATCAATTTAAATTCTTTTTTTAAAACTTTCACATCCATCTTCTTTATACTTAATTCTGAAGATTATCCAACATAACAGATAGAATGGGCCTGTCAAGATCCCCATTTAATAATGAAGGACTCATGCCTTAACACCCAGTCTGTTTAGCTTATACATTTCTTTTGAAAATTGTAATTTGAATATGAAAAATTCAAACTACTATAATTTATTTATTCTGCTTTTACTTATGCATCTATCATTAAGATACCTTTATAATCATTAACTATAGTTATAGCCTGAAAATAAAAATTAATCATAGTTAGCAAGTGGTATGACTGTGCTACCAATGTGCTGATACTTAAAATGTTTCTTTGGAAAAAACCTGATCATCATAGAGACTTAAATATGCTGTAATTAGCCTCTGAAATAATAATGAACCATAACTGATTTACCTGCAAGGGTAATTTAACCATGTGCCAATATCCTCAAAACAAAGTTATCATTTTCTGAATGATAAACTCTGTATTTTAACTATACAAAACAGTTGATTGTTAACTTGAATACTATTAAGCACAATATTAGCTAGATAAAAACAAATTCTAGACATGCACAGGGAAATATTTCCCTATAATATACCTGACAGTCATTTTAATGCCAAGCTGTTGCACAGATGAAAGATTTTCATTCTTCACATTTGCATCAGTAGCTAAAAACAATAGAACACTGGGTTATAAAAATGTATAAAAGTCTGCATAATAATCACATTTTAATTGAAAATTGATGAAAGCAATATTTTTACATATTTTAATGTGAATCTTCAAAACACACAGGATTCTGATGAATCCTCTTCTTGTAAGAGCTGTCAGTTACATTTTTCAAAAAAATTAACAGGAAACCTTTTACAAAATAGTTTTTTTGGCCTAAAAAATAGCATTTAAAAATATATTAAATACAAAACAAATAATCATAATTTTCAAGCAATCTACTTTCACTTGGTTCTCCAAACACAAAAGTCGTAACACAAAAATGGCCTAGAATATTGTATTTTCATCAAGCAATGCATATATAAGATTCTGAATTACAAATATAGGTAAGTATGGCTGTTTACATCTTAAATATTTAAATGGTCAGTGTCAGAAAGGAATAATTAGTATTATTCTACTTAAAATGTACAGCAATTTACAAGGGTGGACTGAACAAGTTTATTCCTGCATGTAGATATTCTTGATAGAGTATAAATTGTGGTCATATTCCAAAAGTGAAAAAGGGGGTATACAGTACAGAGGACTGACTACAGGATAGGCTGAAAGTTTGGACTGGTCTTTGACAACATTGGATGACCAAATAAAAACTAAAGAGTCAATAGCATCACTAGATAGCAAGGAGGGTCTAGATGAAACTTTCAGTTTTGGGCTGATAAAACTGTAGTGTGTACACACGTGTGTGCGTGCACACACACACACACACACACACTCACTCACACATATAAATAAGGGAACTGCCAAGAATCACAAATTTACCTAGTGACAGATCTAGGTTTTCTGAATTCTGTATCGGCAGTTTTTTTTTCCTATTACACACTGGTACATCTCATATTAACAATACACCTACTTCACTCATGAATTTATTCCTTACTTTTAATAAATCCTTTCTTATAAAGTAGGTGTGGAGCACCATGCTAGAATCTATAAGGGATAAAAGAAAAATCATACATCATGACCTAAGAGAACTTTCCATGTAGTGTCAGAGATAAAATTTGTATATAGAAAATTCAGATAAAGATGTTTTAAAGTGCAAAGTGGAACAAAAATGATACAGATGAAGAATTATGTGAATTCATAAGAGGAAGAGATTAGGAAGAAGTGGCATTCAAACTGAATTTTAAAGTATGGGTAGACAAGAGGTAGAGAGATAGGTACGAATAAATTAAATCTCACTGTTATTGACCATCTACTCTTTAAAGCAATAATAATTCATCTTTCTGCACTCCTGGTAAAGGTAACCTACTTCTAGTTTGCCAAGGACTTGCATGGACTTAGTACTTAAAGTCTCAAGCCCTTAGGAACCTCTCACAGTCCTGGGGAAACCAGACTGGTTGGTCAACTACCTAGCCTAGAGGGGTAATTTCTTAAACAAAAATAAATAACAATTTTTAAAAATAAGTGTCTGTTAATTTCTTGATAAGCTACATCTGACTTATACTTATTTTGATCAGAATACAGTCTTAGCAATATTGCTAAATTTCATAATGATAGCAATTAAGCTACAGTTTATATAGCTAAGAATCCCTTGCTACTTATAACCGTTATGGTGCTGGAAGATGAACCTCTGCATCTAGGAAAGAAGGATACCACTTCTGCACTTCTAGCAAGAGGCTGAGCAAGGAAGACTACTCAATGTTTTCTACAGGTTTTTGAAACTAGAGTGAAGATCATATTCACCAACAATACTCTGCATTAATTATAGGGCTATGCCCCAAGCCAGGTTTCAGCAATACGTGAACCGTGAACTTCCAGATGTTTAAGTTGGCTTTAGAAAAAGCAGAGGAGCCAGAGATCAAATTGCCAACATCTGCTGGATCATCGAAAAAGCAAGAGAGTTCCAGAAAAATCTATTTATCCTTTATTGACTATGTCAAAGCCTTTGACTGTGTGGATCACAATAAACTGTGGAAAATTCTGAAAGAGATGGAAATACCAGACCACCTGATCTGCCTCTTGAGAAACCTATATGCAGGTCA
>SJYV01013453.1:0-83688 GCA_006410875.1 Neotragus pygmaeus | reverse complement strand
GTGATTGCAGCCATGAAATTAAAAGATGCTTACTCCTTGGAAGGAAAGTTATGACCAACCTAGATAGCATATTCAAAAGCAGAGACATTACTTTGCCAACAAAGGTCCCTCTAGTCAAGGCTATGGTTTTTCCAGAGGTCATGTATGGATGTGAGAGTTGGACTGTGAGCGCCGAAGAACTGATGCTTTTGAACTGTGGTGTTGGAGAAGACTCTTGAGAGTCCCTGGACAAAAATTAATAACAATTAAAAAAAATAAGTGTCTGTTAATTTCCTGATAAGCTACATCTGTCTTATACTTATTTTGATCACAATACAGTCTTAGCAATATTGCTAAATTTCATAATGATAGCTACAGTTTTTATAACTAAGAATCCTTTGCTACTTATAACCGTTATAGTGCTGGTAGATGGACCTGTACAGCTTACTTTTATGCACTGAGTTGAAATCCACACTTAAAGAAGTAAATCAGAACTTTAGAGATAGTTTCAAATTGGACAGTCATAGCTTGCTGCACAAATATTATTTTAAAGAAGGTACCAGTTAAATCTCCAAAAAGATTTTTAAAGGAGAATATATGAGCTATTAAGTATACCAAAACAAACATCACATATCCACTCAAAAAATTACTAGGATGATAAAGATTTAGGTGACTTCAGAGTGAATAAAATTCCACCAAACATTTCTTTTAGTAGGATGTCAGTCAGAAAATGGTTTATGGGTATATATCTAAAAAGAAGCTTCAATTTTAATTTGTATTTGACATACAGTATGACAACCTGACAAGCAGAAATGGATCTTGGACCACAAAAGTTGAATGAAATAATCTTTTGTTACACTTAACTTGGACTAAATATGATTTATGAAGCAGGAATTAAAATCTTCAGAAATAAAATGGAGCAAAATGATTAACTGAATGAAATTCAATGATAAAAATAGATGTATTCAAGGGACCCTGATACACTGCTGGCAACCAGTGCTTTACTGAAATGTGGATAATAGTGTGCAATACATAGCAATAAGTGATACACTGCTTAATAAACACCAAGAGGATGAATGAGGAGTTGAATGAATAAATGAACAAACATCCAATCAACAACAAAAACTGTGCTTTACATATCAAACAAGATGCAAGGTGGAGATGCAAATAGATATGAATTTAACATCTTTTTTCTATATATTGAAATCAAGAAACAAAAGGATAATATAACTCTCATTCCCCAGAGTCACTGCAAAGCATAACAAAGTAAGTTACTGAATTGGTCAATCAACCAATGACACCTATAGCATCAGACTTACCCTACTTACTCATCAACGCCTAATTCATTCTCAGCATTAACTATTCGCAATAACCAATCATTTTAATTACAAATATAATAATCTCAGAACAAAGTGAGTTGAAAAAATTAACTTAATGTTGACTGATTTACTCACTGTGGTAATTACTCACTGTGGTAATACATGCTGTTCTACTTTTAATATAGAAAGCTAGCACAGAGCAGGAGTAGAAGAAATTAAATCTATTTTGCTGGCACTTGGCTAATAGTAAGAAACTAAACAAATTTTCTAGAGAAGGAAATTGCAACCCACTGCAATGTTCTTGTCTAGAGAATCCTGTGGACAGAGGAGCCTGGTGGGCTGCTGTCCATAGGGTCGCCCAGAGTTGGATACAAGTGAAGTGACTTAACGTGCATGCATGCATTGGAGAAGGAAACGGCAACCCACTCCAGTATTCTTGCCTGGAGAATCCCAAGGCCAGAGGAGCCTGGTGGGCTGCTGTCTATGGGGTCACACAGAGTCAGACACAACTGAAGCGACTTAGCAGCAACAGCAGCAAACAAATTTTCAGAAGAGTAAAGCATATCTCCACTGGATGACAAATACAGTATTAGAAGAGCTGTTACAGTGTGACTGTTTACTGACTCTCCTGAAAGCCTTGCTGTATCAGTAGCAGAGCCAGAAAACTTTTACTTCTAAAGAAGCCAACCAGTCCATTTCCTCCTGCCTTCTTCCTTACCCAAAATAAGCCTGAAGGTTCTGTACCTTCTTTTTAAATATAGGGTTGCTATCTATCCATTTTATTCAGTTTTTACTGCCATAAAATTTAATTCCTTATGACCAGTAAGCTAGTGTAAGTATCTCAGTCTCCTAACTTACGTGTGTTAAATCACTTCAGTCATGTCCGACTCTTTGCAACCCCATGGACTGTAGACGATCAGGCTCCTCTGTCCATGGGGATTCTCCAGGCGAGAACACTGGAGTGGATTGCCATGCCCTCCTCCAGGGGATCTTCCCCACCCAGGGACGGAACCAGGGTCTCCTGTGGCTCCGGCACTGCAGGCATACTCTTTTCCACTGAGCCACCAGGAAAGCCCGACTAACAGAGTCAGTATTATTTGGAAAAAGTACTATTCGTTTTCATGTCATTGATCACACAATTGCCCTTGCCTGCAAGACTCTTCCCCTTTCCTATTTCTTTCCGCTGTCACAGCCCAGGAGGCAGTTCTATCATTGTTTTTTCCTTTAATCTTGCACTATGATATTAGTCAACACTGATCACTCTCCACTGAATACCTATGGCATTACCACACAATCCTTCATTTGACAATATTTCAATTCAAAAAGCTAACTTAATGGTTCTAGCACATTGCCTGAAACAAAGTAACCAGCTGAGAAATGTCAGTTTTCCATTTCTTACTTTCTATTTACCATGTGCTGCAAATTAACTTAATTCATCATTTTAGATACATGCTCTATTTCCCCCCTCCTTGTGGACAGAGTCATTCATATTATATATCTCCTTGCGATTATCTAGCATACTCACAAATATCCTCCATAAAAGTAAGACAGAAAAGAGCATATTTGCTGAATATCAATGGAAAGTATAATGGACATTTAACTGTATATAATAAGTTTTAAAATATTTTAATAATGGAAAGGTGAAACAATGCAAAGTCCCCTGATATTTTTCCAAAAGTTTGTTTAACATAAAGAGAAAAAGGATAAAATTGAAATATTTACCACCTGAAAGGATTACTTAATATATCATTTTAAGGAAGCAATTATAGAAGGAAAACTCTCCACACGTTCCAGGAAAATGAGCTGACAGTTAACGTCTGTTAGGACTCCGAAAGGCACCTGTGTGGAGTTACAAACTGCAAGTGTGCAGAACTTTTATCTGTTTGTTCTTTCCTCTTTCTTTATGGGGATAAACAGCCAAACTAATTTGATTTTTCCAGATTTGCAAATTTTATAATGGATTGAAATCCTGAGGGAGCTAACAACAGATGGATGACTGTGTTATTCTAATTTCAGCTACCTTAGGGTTTAGCAAGCTGTCATTTTTAAAAAGCCAATCAATTTCTCATTTCAAGAAACATGAAAAAACACTAAATATATCTATCCAGCAACTGCTTTGAAACATCTTTTATATCAAAACATGGTTTTTGTTTACTTAAAGTAAATAGAGCAAAATTTTGTGATTGCAAACCATTGTTTCACTAGCCAAAAAAATTAATGATAAAGGACGGGGATATCTAAAGCCATGAGAAGAAAACAATACTAGCAACAAACTTAGCACATATCATAATAATAAATAGTCATCAATCAACAGGAAGCCACTTTATTTTCATTCATTCTCTAAAACACCATTGGATAGTTGTTTATCTGGAGCCTTTTAAGAATTTAAATTCACATTCAGCGTTTATCTGCCTAGATAATAGGCTTCCTCAGTAGCTCAGTGGTAAAGAATCTGCCTGCAATGCAGGAGACACAGGTTCCATCCCTGGGTCAGGAAGATCCCCTGGAGCAGGAAATGGCAACCCACTCCAGTATTCTTGCCTGGGAAATCTCATGGACAGAGGAGCCTGGTGGGCTACAATCCATGGGGTCACAGAGAGTTGGACATAACTTAGTGACTAAACAACAACAACTGCCTAGATAATACATTTAGTAAAGCCAACATCTGAGATCTCCTCATCATAATTTAGAAATATAACAGAAATATAACAGTGTAGCAAATGCATGCACACTGAGCAATCAGCCTTGTTGAATATTTAGATAACATACACAACATAATGTTAATTTTAGATTATCTACAGAACATATAACCCAATAGAACAATGTACCAAAGAGAGCTGTAGAATTTGAAGATTATATTACTGAAGATAGCCCCTCTGGCCATTCAAATTTCCATGATTACCACTTCTTACTTATTTCCTATCTTACAGACTTGATCATTAATCCCTGTATGTTTTTTCACATACTTTATCAGGTGTGTTCATAAAGTTGTAATTTCTTCACAGATACTTTTCTTCAAAATTTTCTTCATTAGTCCTAATTTCTTCCCTCTGAATCTCAGTTTCCCGATTTTTAAATGTGATGATTATACACCTGCTCTCAGAGAATACAGCTGATCCTTGAACAATGCAAGGGTTAGGGTGTCAACCCCATGCAGCAGGTAAAAATTCAAGTATAACTTTACAATTGGCCTTCCATATCCTCAGCTCTACATCAATGGATTCAGCAGACCATGGATTTGGTGGTACTGTAGTAGGTATTTATTGGAAAAAAAAAAATCTGCATGCTGAACCTCCACAGTTCAAAATCATATTGTTCAAGGGTAGTTACAGGGTTGAACAATATAATGCACATCAGATGCCTCAGTGCATTATTCCACTCACAAGCAGGAATCAAGTTATCAATTCTCTTCATCTACATTAATTTCTGTTTTATTCTACCTTGTGTTTTTCTCTCATTTCTTTGCTTTCATTCTCTTATGATCACTTTTATCCCTTTCCCAAATCTGCATTAGATGTCACTATGATTTAATTACATATATGTGTACTTGTAAATCCCAACAGATTTAGAATTGTTATACAGGAACATAGATGTTATTTAATGGAATGGATAATTAACCTAACAAAATATCTCAAAGGCTATATTAAAGAAAAAGAAGCATTTGAGACTAATGAAATAATTTAAATTAGCCACACGTGTGTTCAGTTGTTTAGTCATGTCCGACTTTTTGCTACTCCATGGACTGTAGCCCACCAGGCTCCCCTGTCCATGGTATTCTCCAGGCAAGAATACTGGAGTGGGTTGCCATTTCCTTTTCCAGGGGATCTCTCCAACCCAGGGAGCAAAGCCAGGTCTCCTGCATTGCAGGTGGCTTCTTTGCCAACTGAGCCACCAGGGAAGCACAATGTGATAAATAGCAAATTGGCAGTTTAAGATGAATGCAATAGGAGCACAGAGGAGGGACTTATGACTGGGAGTAAGAGGGAAGGTGACATTCCAGCTGCAACTTTACAGTAGTTGGACATCATCACATGGATGTCATGAGGAAGAAAGAAGTTTATCCAGAATGAACACTAAGAGCACAACAGGTTCAATGATACGAATGCACAGGATATGTTTGGGCAGTGATGAATAACAGAGTTAAAAAAAATAAGTTACCCAAACTGAGAATATAACTTTAAAATTTTCTTTCTTTCTATGGAGATTTGAAACAATACGNGAGTCTTTTCCAATGAGTCAATTCTTCGCACGAGGTAGCCAAAGTACTGGTGTTTCAGCTTTAGCATCATTCCTTCCAAAGAACACCCAGGACTGATCTACTTTAGAATGGACTGGTTGGATCTCCTTGCAGTCCAAGGGACTCTCAAGAGTCTTCTTAAGCACCACAGTTCAAAAGCATCAATTCTTCGGCACTCAGCTTTCTTCACAGTCCAACTCTCACATCCATACATGACTACTGCAAAAACCATAGCCTTGACTAGATGGACCTTTATTGACAAAGTAATGTCTCTGCTTTTGAATATGCTATCTAGGTTGGTCACACTGTAATACTATACAAATGTCTAATTACTTGACTGTGTTCTCTAAAAGGTCATGAATAGCTATCATTTAAAATTTTTTTGTTTTGTTTGTTTATATAACATTTCTATTTCAAGTCTCGAGCACACAGAACTTACATGTGGCACAAGTATAAAAAAAAATGTTAATCTGTTCTGTTGAATAAAGTTCTGAGGAGGGCATGGAAACCCACTCCAGTATTCTTGCTTGGAGAATGTGCAGGGACAGAGAAGCCTGGTAGGCTACTTCTACCTATTAGAATTAATTCATCGAAAATCACTAATTCCCCTTTTAAAACAAACACAAAAGGTTTTGATAAGAATTATTCAGCATCATATAAATATTAGTTTAGTAAAGAATATGTGAAATAAGGAAAACTTACAAAGGAATAGACATAAATCTATCCACATGCACAAACTGAAAGAAAAATAGTATTAATGTCTTCAATTACTTTATGTCTTTTTTCAAAGTATAAAAAAAACAAGCACTAAAACATGGCACTTGATGATAAATACTTTACCTTGTTTTAGATCAGTACTTCTTGTAACACAGTCTGACAAATAGCAGTTTGGTAAAGGGTATGATGAAAACATTGGCCAAGGATATGGTTCGTCACCCTAAAAAAGAAGCAAAACAGATGACTTTGGGAAGTAGTTTAATATCAAATTTTAAGACTTTTTGAAGTGACATTTAAATTGGCTCTTGTTTCACAAATTCTAGAGTTGTAATATAACTAACCAAAAGCTATCTTGTAATTCAATATTCTAATGAATACTAACTAAAATGAAATATAGAAACATTAAATACTGAAGACAAATATGATAATTCTATAATCAGATTGCTCACAAAGCTATTTCTCTTGCACTGTAATCATTTCAACTTCACCATTCTTAGTGTGAAGAGTCAAAACAAGTGCACTTCGTACAACAACAACAAAAAAACCTTTCCAGAGAAAACCAAACTCTATGGATTCTGATGAAAAAAGAGGTACTCAATATTGCCAATGAAATTCAACAAAATTAGTCATGTGGCTCAGACGGTAAAGTGTCTGTCTACAATGTGGGAGACCTGAGTTCAATGCCTGGGTCGGGACGATCCCCTGGAGAAGGAAATGGCAATCTACTCCAGTATTATTGCCTGGAAAATTCCATAGACAGAGGAGCCTGGTAGGCTACAGTCAATGGGGTCGCTAAGAGTCGGACACGACTGAGCGACTTCACTTCATTTCACTTCAATAAAAATTAAGTATCATGAGGGAGAAAGATTTTAAAAGTGAAAAAAATTCAAAGACACACAAGGAAAATGACAAGATTTTATAAAATAATATCCTATTCTGCAACACAAACTACCACTTGTGACATCTTGTCATGAAAAATACTATTTTCATTAGGAACTGTTCACTTGTATCCTAACTGTCATTTAAGTTGGCTACCTTGCTTCAAAATACATTCGAAAAACATTCTCCCCTCCATTTACTCCACTTACCTTCTCCAGTAACCTTGGAGGCAAAATTCGCTCCATGGGCCCACCAATAAGATTTATTCTAACAAGAACATGATTTCTCTCTACTGATAAGCTATCAATTATAAACTCCCTGAAAAATAAACATACCAATTGTTACTGCCTTAATTAAATATGATTTAATTTTAAGAGCATGTCAGTGCAATGCATAAGGAAAAAAAGCAATACAGTTTCTATAGAAAGGGAAGAGATAAATTCACCTTTATCTTACAGCTTTCCAACCTAAGGAGCAAAGAATTGGAGATATAATTGATATAATGAAATGAATGATATGAAGAATATTTTCTTGACAAATACAATATGTCAAAAAGAAATGACATGAAGACAGGCATTACCACAACAACTTTACCACATTTTTAGTCAATGTTCCCTTCAGTTCTAGTTGTTACTCAGTTGCTAAGTCATGCCTGACTTTTTGTGTCCCCACGGATAGTAGCACCCCAGGCTCCTCTGTCCTCCACTAAGTTCCAGAGTTTACTTAAATTCATGTCCATCAAGTCAGTGATGATATCTAACCATCTCATTCTCCACTGTTCCCTTCTCATTTTGCCTTCAATCTTTCCTAGCATCAGGGTCCTTTCCAGTGAATCAGCTCTTCGGATCAGGTGGCCAAGATACTGGAGCTTCAGCTTCAGCATCAGTCTTTTCAATGAATTTTCAGGTTGATTTCCTTCAGGATTGACTGGTTTCATCTCCCTGCAGTCCAAGGGACTCTCAAGAGTCTTTTCTAGCACCACAGTTCAAAAGCATCAATTCTAAAGCATCAATTCTTTGGCAGTCAAACTTCTTTATGGTCCAACACTCACATCTGTACATGACTGCATAAAAAACTATAGCTTTGACTGTACGGACCTTTGCTGGCAAAGTGATGTTTTTGCTATCTAATACACCACCTAGGATTGTCACAGCTTTCCTTCCAAGGACCAAGCGTCTTTGAATTTCATGGCTGCAGTCATTGTTCACAGTGATTTTGGAGTCCAAGAAAAAAAAAACCTATCATTGTTTTCACTTTTCCCCTTTCTTTTCGTGATGAACTGACAGGACAGGATGCCATGATCTTAGTTTTTTGAATGCTGAGTTTCACACCAGCTTTTTCATTTTCCTCTTTCACCATCATCAAGAGGCTCTTTAGTTTCTCTTTGCTTTCTGCTGTAAGTTCTAGGCCAAGTATCCTATTTCAAATTCTAAATGTTGCATCCNCCATGATCTTAGTTTTTTGAATGCTGAGTTTCACACCAGCTTTTTCATTTTCCTCTTTCACCATCATCAAGAGGCTCTTTAGTTTCTCTTTGCTTTCTGCTGTAAGTTCTAGGCCAAGTATCCTATTTCAAATTCTAAATGTTGCATCCTCCACACTTCCTGCAGCTGTTAATGAAGTGAAGTGAAGTCGCTCAGTCATGTCCGACTCTTTGTGACCCTATGGACTGTAGCCTACCTGGCTCCTCTGTCTATGGGATTTTCTAGGCAAGATTACTGGAGTGGGCTGTCATTTTCTTCTCCAGGGATCTTCCCAACCCAGGGATTGAACCTGGGTCTCCTGCATTGCAGACAGGCACTTCACCATCTGAGCCACTAGGGCAGCTGTTAATACTATCCTTTATATCAAAACTAGAGTATTCAGCAATATAGCCTGATCTATACTATTTTTCCAAGGCCTACCTAGGGTGGAGCAACACTTTTTTAAAAAATTACGGACACAAAAATAATGTCAGCTATTCAGTGTGTATCCAGCATATGTCAAACAAGTCAAGGTAATGTCAAGTATGAAATTTTAGTAGAAAAAAGTTTTGAAGATATTACCATAACATTGTTTCATAATAATCAGAATTTATGACTGTGAACTAACATAATTAAGAAAAGGAAGTAAAAATTGCCTCTACAAGAGACACAAAAATCAGACATTTTGTTTAGTGGGTCATCTTTCTCATGCAGTCTGAATTTAAAGGTGACACAATTTAATAAAGTCAGTACTTAACTAAAACATAAAAAACTAAACAGAAACTTAGAAAGTAGTACTCTGCAAGCCATTTCCAAAAACGTCATTCACAATCTTTTTAACTGACATTTATGCTTTAACTGCTTTTTACTCTTATTTAAAAACCACTGAGTTCAAATAATGGAAAACATGAAATAAACTGTACCAAAATTACCGTCTTAACAGAATATCTGTAAAGAAAGCTATTATTCTGTCTTAGTAATTATTTTTTTTTTTTACCTGTGACTTTCAGAGGTTTCTAGGGTATTTTCTTCTTGAGCATTTAGTAACATTTCAGATACTTGATACTGAGCCTCCAATAAAAGAAGAGTGTCTAGATTACAGCATACCACATTTAACAACCTATATAAAAAGGAACAATAAAAATAGATATTCTAAAATACATCCTAAAAGTTTAGAGAGTCTCTTGGTGTCTCAAACACCTAAACATGGAAACACAAATTTTGTAAGTAAAATTAGGCAGTTATTTTACATATATTTTAAATAACTGGCTTCAAAAGATTTTCTTATTGAAATACTATTTAAAGACCATGGGTAATTTCCAATCTATGTTAAAAATTGATTTAAATCTAGCAATCTTCTCAACTAATAATTTAAAAATTAAGGGGTCTTCCCTGGTGGCTCAGCAGTCCAGAATCCACTCTGCCAATGTGAAAGACATAACTCAGTTCCTAACCTGGGAAGAGTTCACATGCCGTGGAGCAACTAAGCCCATACACCACAACTCCTGAGCCTGTGGGCTACAGCTACTGAAGCCCACTCACTCTAGAGCCCATGTTCCATAACAAGAGAAGCCACCACAAGGAGAAGCCCACGCACAGCAACTAGAGAGCAGCCCTCACTTGCTGCGACTAGAGAAAAGCCCGAGCAGCAATGAGGACCCAGCACAGCCATAAATAAATAAATGAAACTATCTAAAAAGACAGCGCTCTTAAAAAAATAGGGAACACTAGCAAACCTATAAAAACTACAGATTGCCATCACTTTACACCAAATTAAATAAACAAGGAATGACAGAATTTTTTCACTATCAATACAGGAAATGTTCACCAGGTGAAATGTCAATGGCTAACTTTATAACGGTCAGAGAGAGCTGAAAACACCTAAACACACTGATCTATCTTAACATCACTAAACATAGAAATCACATGGCTCCTATTGTAATGCCAGAGGAGAAACAGTGCACCGTCTATGAAATATTCTTGCCGAGAAAACTGAACCTGAAACTAACCAATCCAAGATATCTCATTATCAGTTTACAGGAAATATAAGGCTCAGAGAAATATGTAAAAAGACACCCAAGGGAGAAAGAGTCAACCCCAAAGCTATAATTTGGAGACTTCTGCACATTATGTATTCCTTCAGGAAAAAAAGAAAAGAAAAAGAAGGTTCACTTAAAAAAGAGGGGGTAAAAGGAGTTATAAATTAAAAATAAAAATGAAACAAATATGAAGATTCTGTCTTGACTCATGATTCAACCAAAAACTGTAAAAGTGTATTTTTGAGTAACACAGGAATCATCTCCAAGGTATGTTAAGTAAAAAAGCAGAGGCACAAAATGTGTACAGTGATAGCATTTGAACAAAAATTGAGAAACATTTAAATATACATGTAAATACATATTTGTTTTTACATAGAATTTCTCTCCAAGAACAGAATGAAACTGACAAGAACTGTTAGATGGGGTGGGAGTGTAATCTGACAGACTAAGGGAATATATTTCTCACAGTACATCTTTTATAGTTTTTCAATTTTGGTGCAATCACATACTTTACTTATTCGATAGCATCTGCAGAAAAATATCTGATGGATGCACTNCAGAATGAAACTGACAAGAACTGTTAGATGGGGTGGGAGTGTAATCTGACAGACTAAGGGAATATATTTCTCACAGTACATCTTTTATAGTTTTTCAATTTTGGTGCAATCACATACTTTACTTATTCGATAGCATCTGCAGAAAAATATCTGATGGATGCACTTAAGAGCAATTCAATATCATTCCCCAGAACTTAGTGAAAATGATCAAATGCATATAAAACTAAGAGAAATCTACTATCATCAATTTAGATAATGTTTCATATTTAGTTTATAAAAAAAAATATTTTGCTAGATAACAAAGAAAACTACTTAGACTTCTAATTTAAAGATGGTAGTATAAATTGGTATTTTCCTTCTCTAAGTCTAAAAATAACCCCAAGAATTGAGAAGGAAAGAAAAGATTATAAAAATATTTAGCTACAAAATGAGCTGAAGGACAGTCAAGAGCACTCAAACTTGGGCAATGATGACTATGGGAGGAAAGAAAAACTAAGAAAGGACATCATGGCTGCCAATGAAAAATAAAAAGATTAATTCCCCCCCAAATTCATAAAAACATTTAAAAAAATGAGTATACTCAGTTGAAAAACCTAATCCTCTGTTTGCAACAATGGAAACAGAATTCATGAGACAGAAGCAGGAAAATTTCTGGTCCTTTTATGGTTCCTATAATAAACAGGTAGAAGGTGGAGTCACAGACAAATCAATTATTAGTTACTGGTTATAGGTTATCGAGACAATTATTAATAGTTAAAACTGACTACCTTCCATATTGAGATTGGCAGGGACAACACAAAAACATACACAAATCCCAAAACTGAGGCCCACAGGAAGAGTTCAACTAGTTGTGAATATGACCGTAATCTCTCTTCAACACAAGCTTCCAATAATAGCTGATGAAAAAACCCACATCCCTCCAAAAAGAAATATCACGGGATGCATCCAAAGTTGCTCCAAGAAAAAGGATGATATAACAGGATGAGCAGATGGCAAACACAAACACACACATACATATACACACAGAGAGCTGTCATTATAACTTGAAAACTATGACCAAATAATTGTCTGTAATTTTTAAGTTAAATAAAATGTATCAGATCAACAGGCTGTATAACTTACAGAATATTATACTTCAATTATCTCTTTATTTAAAACGTTTAATGTAAAGCAACAGTGTCCAACAAGTTCTTTGCACAAAGTAGAGCTGTGTAAGCACAGGGAAGAAGCAGCAAAACAACCAGAAAAAGTAAAACATGAACTGGCAGAGCTAAGGAAAGAAGCAGAAGAAATGAAAGTGTAGCAGGAATTAAAGCACAACTACAAATAGCAAAAAAGGGCAGATGCTGCTAAAGGCAGAATAAATGTTAATAGGGAACAGATAAGTACGAAAAATATAATGAAAACAATGAGTTTAAATTACTGTTTGAAGAGAAAACAGAAATAACCAAACAGGACACAGCTTTAGAGATACTAGTCAAATTCTTTCCAAGAAAAAATCATCACGAATCTAAGTATATAAAGTGACAGCATGTCCATAAGTAAACTGAAATCAGAAGAATCAACACTGAGACAGAGCCTAGTAAAGCTGTTACACTTAGAGAAAGAAAGACCACTGGGGTATCCAGGAAGAGTCACTAAGAGAGGTGGGGCTCGGGCAGGGAATCAAGCTGTTCTCAGACATATCCATAGCAACATTCAACACCAGCAGGACAATGAAACCACACTGGGAGAAGGTCTAAAATCAGATATCAACACACATTACAAAACTGTGATCATTTTTAACCTGTAGTAATGACATGAATAAACAAAAGAAATTACAAACAGATGCAAATATATAGAGGAATTTAAAATATGTCAGAAGCAGACAAAATTTCCTGATAGACTGAATATTTGGAGCAAAAATAAGAAAAATACTAAGGATAATTCTAGATGTTTTGTTAGAAAAATAAAAAATCAAGTTGTAGGAAACTAAGTAATGAGGCTTTAAGCTATAAAGATTTAGGGTGCATCTTAGTAACCTTTCCACTTTCTTCAGGCTATTAAATCAGTAAATGGGTAGTGAAAACAACCTCAGCACACTCTAGTTTATGATTTGAAAGGAGGAATCCATAGAATCTAGATGAACAATAAGATGATCCAAGGTGAGTTAGAGTATCTATGAAAGCAAATGCATGCCTAGACTGAATTCTCATTAGGGAATGAGTAAAAAGAAACTTTTGGAGAAGGAAATGGCAACCCTCTACAGTGTTCTTGCCTGGAGAATCCCCGGGACAGGGGAGCCTGGTGGGCTGCCGTCTATGGGGTCGCACAGAGTCGGACATGACTGAAGTGACTTAGCAGCAGCAGCAGCAGCAGCAGCAAATAGAAACTTTAACAAATGAGGTAAGACTTTGAAAATCTTACTTTAAAAATCAAATACTAGGAATAATGGAGAGTTTCACAAATTTGATCCAGTAATAAATTAAAAGAACAGCATACTGTGATCAAATACAATTCATTCCAGAAGAAAAGGCTAGCTTAATGTTAAAACATCTCCTGAGGTAATTCATGGCATCCATATGTAATAGAAAATAATCATATAATCATCTGACCAGATGTCTAAAAGCTCCTTGATATAAGATTCAACATTCACAGTCTACTCCATATTTTCCAAAAAATGTTAAGTAAATTTATAAAAAGGTTATTTCTTTAAGGAGACAAAGTCATTTCAATGCAAGAGCTTAAAGTATAAAGGGGAAAAGCATTCCCACTGAGGTAATGAGAAAAGCAAAACTGTCCATTATTTAGCATTGTTTTAGAGGTTTAAGCCAATGCAAAAAAGATGAGAAAAAGAATGTTACTTGGAAAGAAATAATGCTGTTCATTATCAGAAGATGATAAAACTGTTTATTTGGAAACTACTCATCCCCATGACACAAAATTCAATTTACTTAATTTTCAGAAATACTGGCTAAATACCTACTAAGTGCCTATTACTGCTTTAAGTGCTGAAGATACCTCAACAAACACAAACTGACAAAAATCCCAGTCCTTATGGAATGCCAAAATACTAGAAGAGGGGAACAAGGAACACAATACAAACTTAAAACCAGCGCAGATACAACTAAAACAGGGAAATGAGTAAGGAGTTGTAACAAGAGAGCAATGGGGATGGATCACTGTACCCAATTTAAAATAAGGTAGTTAGGAAAGACCTCATCAAGGTGACACTGGGTAAAGACCCAAAGGAAATGAAGAAACAACCCATGGAGCTATCTGAGGAAAACATGCTCTAAGACAGCAAACAGCTTGAGCTAGCGACGAAAGGTGAGAGCACACCTGCCTATCTGAAGAACAGGAAAGGAGTCAATGTGGCGCTAGAGGTAAAGAATCTGCCTGCCAAAGCAGGAGATGCAAGAGACACGAGCTCAACCCCTGGGCTGGGAAGATCCCCTGGAGTAGGAAGTGGCTCCCCACTCCAGGGGTTCTTTCCTGGAGGAATTCCATGGGCAGAGGAGCCTGGCCAGCTACAGCCCATTGGCCACAAAGAGTCGGAAATGACTAAGCAACTGAGCACAAGGAAGCCAATGTAGCTGAAGTGGAAAAAGCAAAGGAGAAATATTGGGAGATGACGTTAGAGTCAAATTAGGGGTCAAGATCATACAGGACTCTCAGGTCACTGTAGGAAGTCTGCACCTGACTTTGGTGACACATAAATTTCACTGAAGTCTTGTCTTATCATGATAATACGAGGAACTTGGTAAGTATTGAACTGAGATTACTTGATTTGCGTTTTACTGGCATCACTCTGACTGCTGCATACAGAACAGACTAAAATTAGGCAGGGACGGAAGCAGAGGTACCAGTGTAGAAAAAGATAGAGTGATAATTTAGATAAGGCAGTAGCTTAAAACAGGATCTATTTATTAGAAAAAAAAAAGGCTCTGTGGCAGGTAGACGCTTAGGGTAGTCCTCATGATCCCACCCTCCCGGTACCTATGTCTTTGTGCGATTTTCTTCTCTAAAATGTACGCAGGATCTGTGTCGTGCTTCTAGTCAGAGTAGTTAAAGGTGACTGGACAGATGGAATTACCTGAATGTGATTACATAAGACTATGCCATTCTTGGTGGAGTGTCTCTTTCTTCTGTTGGCTTTGAAGAAGCAAGCAGCTATGTTGGGGAAAACCAAGTGACAAGGAAGAACTGATGGCACACTTACACTGGCAAGCTGCAAGGGCTTCTGGCCTCTAAGCAGCAAGAGAACTAGACCCTCTGTGCTAAAATCATGGAACTACATTCTGTCAACAATCTATGAGTTTGGAAACAGATCGTTTCCTACTTGAGCTTCAAATGAGATCACAGCCCCATCTGACACCTTGACTGCAGCCATATGAGACTATGCAAAAGGACTAAGCTAGGGTGTACCTTGACAGAAACTGAGATAAATGTGTGTTATTTTAAGCTACAAAGCTTCCGGTTAGAGTTCCACAAAATGCCTCCACTAACAAGCTAAAAGCATTTAAAACAGAATAATTAAACGAATTAATAACTTGTACATCTATACAATCTCAGACATTTATCAGATGCTTGGGCTTCCCTGGTCGCTCAGCTGGTAAAGAATTCTTCCTGCAATGAGGGAGACCTGGGTTCGATCCCTGGGTTGGGAAGATCCCCTGGAGAAGGGAAAGGCTACCCACTCCAATATTCTGGCCTGAAGAATTCCATGGACTGTATAGTCCATGGGGTTTCAAAGAGTCAGACATGACTAAGCGATTCTCACTACCAGTTCTAGANAATAATAATAAATATAAAAAAAAAAAAAGAAAAAAACTGCTGCTTATTTCATACATAAAGTTGGTTATACCAAGAAGTATTTCAAAGAAAATCAACAATTGTCCAAGATGAATCCACATTCAAGAGTAAACTAGATAAATGTTTTAATGGTATATTTTCAGTTTTTTATAAACAGATAAAGTAGCAATAACAAAGTTAATGTAAAGATATCAACAGTTTCACAGAAGAAATTTCAAAAGTGTCCATGTGTTATGTATGTGTCTCTCTCAGAATACAGTTAGAAGTAGATTGATTCTACCTACTTCAGACACAAACTCTCTTAGGTTGTTACTTAGGCATTATAGGTTACTTTTATCAAAATAAGAGAAGTTTCTGTACACCAAAAGATAGACAGTAATCACAGACCTTAGCTGTTCATTCTCTATTTCCTACAATTCTAAACAATGTGCAAATATTACCCACATTATTATAGTCTTGCAGTTCCCAGGAACCCAGTCTAGTATTCCAGGGATATGGTGTTGCTGGTTGAAGGCAGTGAGACATAAGAGTTTGTTTGCCTATAGCAAAGCTTTTGGAGGTATAACACAATTATTTAGTGGGGAAGGATCCAGCCCTTGCAGTAATTCCATGAAAGCATTTGTACAGCTGTGGGGATAATCAAATCCATTGCCTTGTTTGAGTCAGGTTTATTGATGATATCTAATAACATCTTTCTCATCTTACCTCAGTCACTGAAGACTAAGCCCCTATCTCTATTAGACACTTTATACAGCATTGCTCAGTGTGCATGCGTCCTGCCTTCGTGTATCTGTTCATTATATGTAACAAATGGCATAATCAAGATGAAGCCTCTTTACACAAGTGAATTAACAAAATCTCTCACTGTAGGTAAAAGTCACTTGGTTGTGTCTGACTCTTTGTGATCCAATGGACTATAGAGCCCATGGAATTCTCCAGGCTAGAGTACTGGAGTGGGTAGCCTTTCCCTTTTCCAGGGGATCTTCCCAACCCAGGGATCGAACCCAGGTCTCCACCATTGGAGGCAGATTCTTTACCAGCTGAGCCACAAGGGAAGCCCTCTCAGTGGTGTTACCATGTTGAATGAAAGCAAGCTGCTCTTGCTTTTCACATCAGCGATATTGCAGTATCTTACAGGTGGTAAGATAAAAATTTTATCAAAATTTAGTCCTATCATCCCTCAAATTATCATGAAAAGCTACTCTACTGATGATACGTTGTGAAAAGGACATAGCTTGCCTTGTACATGTTCTAGCTAAGAGTAGGTGTGCCAGAGAAAGATATCCAAAAACTCATGGCCATCTATCTCAGTGAAGTTTCTGAGTTCTAGTGGCCTAAAATGTCAAGATATCACATGCAATATACATGATGTATTATTAAATTTTACACTATTTACCACCAAAGAAGTGACATAATGCATGACTCTGTGAATTTTAGCAACAACCCCTACAATATTTGAGTATGCTTCTCTGATTCATATCAAGTAATCCCTAACTCTCAACTTTAGGTGACCTAAAGGCTAGAATAAGGTCTAAAACTTGAGGTAGAAATTCTGTCACTTGAGCTTTAATCCAGTAGATTCAATGTTGTCAAATCATATTGTCAGGAGATATCAATATATCCTTGAAACTGTATCAATAAGCATAACTACCATAATCTAGTTATAACCAAAGATAACTAGGCCAGATTGTTTTCACTAACAGTGTGATCAAGCTGTGAGGTGAACCAGCTCACATTAGTCATGCTGTGAGCCTCTGTGAGGTTCCCCTGTGAGGGCTGACTCAAGGAGAGCCCATTTGCCCTAAATGAGTTGGGATAATGAGAGTAATGCAGCTGAGCCATAAGCCCTGCTCTGAACAAGGAAGATACACTGTTTTGCCTCAGATGCAAAGGGAGCCTCCCAACCTAGTGTGGAAATGGGTATCTTACGCCATTGAAAAGTTGGATTTTCAAATACTACACATTATATAATTTTCCTTTCCCAAAAGTCTCCCTCCCCTTAAACTTCAGTGACTTAAAAATTGCAAAGTTATGATGTAAAGGTCTATAATTCTGTATCTGTAAACCTTAGGACCAAGAATTTAAATTTTTATGCATTTAGCAACAAAATAGTATATACAGAGTCTGGAGAAATACCTCATAATCAAGCATATTAACATTTCTTTGGCAAAATATATTGATATTCAAATTAGGCAGGCTAAATAAAGACTATAAAAAATCTCATCACCTGAGGTTAAGATTAGATGCAGATAGCAAATAAATTCTTAGAATTTTAGAATTTCAAATCAGAAACTGTGGCACTTGAGCCTGGATAATGCCAAGTTAATATCCATTATAATATTCATAAGTTTAAAAGTATATGTGTCTAGAATGCATGGTATAGAGAAATTTATTTTTAAAATCCAACCAAACATTCTGAATTTCAATTCATTTCTGGAAGTGAAAATCAGTGTCTCCTTAATTATGAATATTTATTTGAACTGTTTCAAGGAATAAGATGGCCTCAAATTTGGGCCTAACCTTTTCACTAGGTTTGGGATGTATTTTGAACATAGTCTATTCCCCTATGAATTTGCTAATAACCCATATCAAATCTCAACACCAGAATAATTCCCTATTCTTAATTATCACATTCTTTGTATGTCACTTTTTAATCATCACCATCATATCATTAATGTGAGCAAATGGGCACTTGTCCAGGCTACCAGAATGGTTCTGGGCTGTATACTCTTAGCTATCATCTGTATCTGAATGAAGTCCAAAAATGTTCATTGCTTTCCTCATGCTAGCAGTCACACGCCTCTTCTCTTCACCCTGCCATTTTTTCCCTAGATATTCTTCCTTGAATACACTGAAGCAACACATTTCTAATAACATTTTATAAATTACATAAGTTTTACTTCTATCAACTTTAATCAAATGCATAATGTATACTTTACTTAACCAAACAAAAAAAAAAATCCAATACAGAAGATTTCCTTCTGATTAGTACACACAAACTAGCTAGTAAAAATGCAATTCCTAGTTCCCTGCCATTTGATCAAACCCAACAATGAGACATGAATTACAAGCACACTAACCATACCTACAAATCTGGATACACCTATAACCATTTATAGGCAAGGTCAGTTTGCCCATAAAACCAGTGAGCAGCAAAAAGAGTGAGCAGGGGCTGTGGAAAGCCTCCTCATTTGAACTACGTACCAAATTCACATCATAGTTTCAGAAAGTGCTCTGGGATCTCCTGAAGCTGGCAGTTAGTTCGGATTTCCCTAAGTACACACAGAGTATAGCTTTGGAATATAACAAGTTTGCTGAACTTGTGTGGTGTGCTGTGCTGTGTTTAGTTGCTCAGTTGTGTCTGACTCTTTGAGACCCTATGCACTATAGACCGCCAGGCTCCTCTGTCCATGGGATTCTCCAGGCAAGAATACTGGAGTGGGTTGCCATGCCCTCCTGCAGGGGATCTTCCCAACCCAGGGATCACATTGCAGGCAGATTCTTCACCATCTGAGTCACCAGGGAAGCCCAAGAAAAATGGAATTAGTATCCAATCCCTTCCCCAGGAGAACTTCCTGATCCAAGAATTGAACCGGGGTCTACTGCATTGCAGGCAGATTCTTTACCAGCTGAGTCACCAGGGAAGCCCAAACTTGTGTGTGCATATCCAAATGGTCAATAAAATCTGGATGAATGGTCAAGAGAGAGCACAGAGGATAGATAGAAAGATACAAGATTAGCTAGTAAAGAAGTGAAAATTGAAACCACTGTAGAAAATAAAAAATAATAATAATTTTAAAAAATGGGTAAAGGACCAAAGACATACTCTAAAACTCAGTTAGAAAGTTAGGTAGTAAAAGAGGAAAAGTCATCAAAAATGACTCATAAAAAGAACTCCAGAAATAAAGAGATAAACGTCATACATTCTCCCAAGCAGACCATATACAGCAGTGCAGCACTTAGTAGGAATTCAATAACTATTTTCTCAATGAATGAACCAAATGAAAGGAAAGTGTCAAAATTTGGAAGAATATAAAATGGTACAGAGAGGTCAAGTAAAATGAGTTATAAGAAGAGGGCATATAGAAATACATAAGGTAGGAAATATGCCTAAACTTGAACTCAGTTTAGTTCAGTCACTTAGCGGCGTCTGACTCTTTGTGACCCCATGAACCGCAGCATGCCAGGCCTCCCTGTCCATCATCAGCTTGTGGAGTTTACCCATACTCCATGTCCATTGAGTCAGTGATGCTATCCAACCATCTCATCCTCTGTCATTCCCTTCTCTTCCTGCCCTCTATCTTTCCCAGCATCAGGGTCTTTTCAAATGAGTCAGCTCTTCACATCAAGTGGCCAAAGTACTGGAGTTTCAGCTTCAACATCAGTCCTTCCAATGAACACCCAGGACTGATCTCTTTTAGGATGGACTGGTTGCATCTCCTTGTAGTCCAAGGGACTCTCAAGAGTCTTCTCCAACACCACAGTTCAAAAGCATCAATTCTTCGGCGCTCAGCTTTCTTTATAGTCCAACTCTCACATTGATACATGACTACTGGAAAAACCATAGACAGACCTTAACTAGACGGACCTTTGTTGATAAAGTAATGTCTCTGCTTTTGAATATGCTATCTAGGTTGGTCATAGCTTTTCTATTTGCATGTCAATGGGATGAAGCTCAGTTCTTGAATATATCTCTTTGTTTAATCACTGGGTCTTAATCTGGCTCTTAGATACAGGTAGCTTCTCTGGTTGCTCAGTCAGTAAAGAACCAAGGAGGAGACTTGGGTTCACACCCTGGGTCAGGAAGATCCACTGGCGAAGGAAATGACAACCCACTCCAAGTATTCTTGCTTGGGAAATCCCAGGGACAGAAGAGCCTGGAAGGCTACAGTCCATGGGGTCGCAAACGTTTGACATTACTGAGTGAGTGAACACACACACAGTTATGTTCTGAAGAGTTAAGAGTAAAATGCTGATACTTTACATCTCATCTGGTAGAGCACTTATCTCTTTCCAGTATAAAAATAGGTCCATTGTTCTCCATCCCTTCCAAGGAGTAAGCGTCTTTTAATTTAATGGCTGCAATCACCATCTGCAGTGATTTTGGAGCCAAAAAAATAAAGTCTGACACTGTTTCCACTGTTTACCAACCTATTTGCCATAAAGTGATGGCACCGAATGCCATGATCTTCATTTTCTGAATGTTGAGCTTTAAGCCAACTTTTTCGCTCTCCTTTTTCACTTTCATCAAGAGGCTTTTTAGTTCCTCTTCACTTTGCCATAAGAGTGGTATCATCTGCATATCTGAGGTTATTGATATTTCTCCCAGCAATCTTGATTCCAGCTTGTGTTTCTTCCAGCCCAGCGTTTCTCATGATGGACTCTGCATATAAGTTAAATAAGCAGAGTGACAATATATGGCCTTGATGTACTCCTTTTCCTATTTGCAACCAGTCTGTTGTTCCATGTCCACTTCTAACTGTTGCTTCCTGACCTGCATACAGATTTCTCAAGAGGCAGGTCGGGTGGTCTGGTATTCCCATCTCTTTCAGAATGTTCCACAGTTTATTGCTCCACAGTCAAAGGCTTTGGCATGGTCAGTAAACTTAAACTAAGCAAGCCCATTTCTGTAGAATAGTTTTAAGAAATAAATATGGAATAAGATATTTATAACACCTGCGGTGGATTCATGTCGATGTATGGCAAACCCAATAGAGTATTGTAAAGTCAAATTTAAAAATAAATTAATTAATTAATTAAAAAAAAAGATATTTATGAAGATGCAAAATTTTAAAAAGCTACATTTATAAACAAACAGAAAGCTGGGATAGGCACTGGAATATTATTCATCCCTTTAAAATTATGGTATAGATGAATATTTATAGATATGAAAGAATAATTTAAAAAGTTAAAAAGGCAGATTAAAAACAAGAATTTTCAATCAAAGGAAGTATAGGCATGAAGAGACTAGTGGTGGTTATTTTCAAGAGGTATGAGATTTTCCTTAAGAGGATAATGAATATTGTTTTCATTATATTCTAATCATTCTATATAAACAAGAACTCTTTGATAGAGAATTCTAAGTTGGTTATTTTAATTAGTTAGACATCATCTGATTGTCTTCCTTCTGTTCAGTTCAGTCTCTCAGTCATGTCCGACTCTGTGACTCCATGGACAGCAGCACGCCAGGCTTCCCTATCTGTCACCAACTCCCAGGGCTTACTCAAATGTGTGTCCATCGAGTTGGTGATGCCATCCAACAATCTCATCCTCTGTCATCCCCTTCTCCTCCTGCCTTCAATCTTACCCAGTATCAGGGTCTTTTCAAATGATTCAGTTCTTCACACTGGCTGATCAAAGTATCAGAGCTTCATCTTCAGCATCAGTCTTGCCAATAAATATTCAGGATTAATTTCCCTTAGATTGACTGTACTCCTTATTGTCCAAGGGACTATCAAGGGTCTTCTCCAACACCAGAGTTAAAGGCATCAATTTTTCAGTGCTCAGCCTTCTTTATGCTCCAACTCTCACATCCATAGATGACGACTGGAAAAACCATAGCTTTGACTATATGGATCATCTTTGGTAAAGTAATCTCTCTGTTTTTAAAAATGCTGTCAAGGGTGGTCATAGCTTTTCTTCCAAGGAGCAATCACCTTTTAATTTCATGGCTGCAGTCACAATCTGCAGTGATTTTGGAGCCCAAGAAAATAAGTCTCTGTTTTCATTGTTTCTCCATCTATTTGCCATGAAGTGAAGTGACCAGATGTCATGATCTTCAATTTTTGAATGCTTTCAAGTCAGCTTTTTCACACCCCTCTTTCACTTTCATCAAGAGGCTTTCAGTTCCTCTTTGCTTTCTGCCATAAAGGTGGTGTCATCTACATACGTGAGGCTATTGATATGTCTCTCAGCAATCTTGATTCTAGCTTGTGTTTCATCCAGTCTGGTATTTTGCATGATGTACTCTGCATAGAAGTTAAATAAGCGGGCTGACAATATACAACCTTGACATACTCCTTTCCCAATTTGGAACCAGTCCATTGTTCCATGTCCAGTTCTAACTATTGCTTCTTGACCTGCATAAAGATATTTCAGAAGGCAAGTAAGGAGGTCTGGTATTCTGATCTCTTTCAGTTTGTTGTGATCCACACAGTCAAAAGCTTTAGCATAGTCAATGAAGCAGAAGTACATGTTTTTCTGGGATTCTGTTGTTTTTTCTATGATTCAGTGGATGTTGGCAATTTACTCTCTGGTTCCTCTGCCTTTTCTAAATCCAGCTTGACATTCTGCAAGTTCTCAGTTCATGTACTGTTGAAGCCTTGGTTAGAGAATTTTGAGCATTACTTGCTAGCATTTGAGATGAGTGCACATGAGTTTGAACATTATCTGGCATTACCTTTCCTTGAGATTAGAATGAAAACTGACCTTTTTCAATCCTGTGGCCACTGCTGAGTTTTCCAAATTTGCTGGCATATTGAATACAGCATTTCACAGCATCACCTTTTAGGATTTGAAATAGCTCAGCTGGAATTCCATCACCTTCACTAGCTTTGTTCATAGCAATGCTTCCCTAAGGCTCACTTGACTTCACACTCCAGGATATCTGGCTCTAAGTGAGTCATCACACCATCGCAGTTACCTAGGGTCATGAAGACCTACTTTTGTGTACTCTTGTCACCTCTTCTAAATATTGTCTGCTTCTGTTAGGTCCATACTGTTTCTGTCCTTTCTTGTGCCCATCTTTACATGAAATGTTCCTTTGGTATCTCCAATTTTCTTGAAGAGACTGCTAGTCTTTCCCATTCTATTGTTTTCCTCTATTTCTTTGCACTGATCACTTAGGAAGGCTTTCTCCTTGCTATTCTTAGGAACTCTCCATTCATATGAATACATCTTTCGTTTTCTCCTTTGTCTTTCACTTCCCTTCTTTTCTTAGCTAGTTGTAAGGGCTCCTCTAGTCAAGGCTATGGTTTTTTCTGTGGTCATGTATGGATGTGAGAGTTGGACTGTAAGGAAGGCTGAGCGCCGAAGAATTGATACTTTTGAACTGTGGTGTTGGAGAAGACTCCTGAGAGTCCCTTGGACTGCAAGGAGATCCAACCAGTCCATTCTGAAGGAGATCAACCCTGGGATTTCTTTGGAAGGAATAATGCTAAAGCTGAAACTCCAGTACTTTGGCCACCTCATGCGAAGAGTTGACTCATTGAAAAAGACTCTGATGCTGGGAAGGATTGGGGGCAGGAGGAGAAGGGGACGGCCGAGGATGAGATGGCTGGATGGCATCACGGACTCGATGGATGTAAGTCTGAGTAAACTCCGGGGGATGGTGATGAACAGGGAGGCCTGGCGTGCTGCAATTCACGGGGTTGCAAAGAGTTGGACACGACTGAGGGACTGAACTGAACTGAACTGAAGGGCTCCTCAGACAATCATTTTGCCTTTTTGCATTTCTTTTTCTTGTGGATAGTTTTGAGCACTGCCTCCTGTACAATGTTTAGAGTCTCTGTCCACAGTTCTTACAGGCACTCTATCAGATCTAATCCTTATCTCCTTGTCACTTCTACTGTATAATCATAAGGGATTTGATTTAGGTCATATCTGAATGGACTGGTGGTTTTTCCTACTATCTTCAATTTAAGTCTCAATTTGGCAATAAAGAGTTCATGATCTGAGGCAGTCAGCTCCCGGTCTTGTTTTTGCTGACTGTATAGAGTTTCTCCATCTTCGGCTGCAAAGAATATAATCAACCTTATTTTGGTATTGATCATCTGGTGATGTCCATGTGTAGTCATCTCTTGTATTGCTGGAAGTGGGTGTTTGCTATGACCAGTGCGTTCTCCTGGCAAAACTCTTATTAGCCTTTGCCCTGCTTCATTTTGTACTCCAAGGCCAAACTTGCCTGTTACTACAAGGATCTCTTGACTTTCTGCTTTTGCATTCTAGTCCCCTTTGATGAAAAGGACGTCTTTTTCTGGTGTTAGTTCTAGAAGGTCTTGTAGGTCTTCACAGAACCATTCACTTCAGTTTCTTCAGCATTAGTGGCTAGGGCATAGACTTAGATTACTGTGATATTGAATGGTTTGCCTAGGAAATGAACAGAGACCATTCTGTCATTTTTGAGATGGCACCCAATTACTGCATTTTGGACTCTTGCGTTGACTCTCATAGCTACTTCGTTTCTTCTTAGGGATTCTTGCCCACAGTAGTAGATACAGGGGTCATCTGAATTAAATTTTCCCAATCCCATCCATGTAGTTCACTGATTCTTAAAATATCTATGTTCACGCTTGCAATCTTTTGTTTTACCTAAGCTGTTTAAAGATTACCTTCTTTAAATTAACTTAATAGAATAAAATTATGTTCTTGATATATGAATGTGTGTATCTCCAGAATCCAAAATGTGGACAGTTTTGTGGTTATATTCTAATTTCTGATGTTAAAGGAAGATTACAAAAGAATTTTGGAATTATTTCTTATTACCAGTGTTAATAAGATTTAAGTTTACTTGGCATCTGTGTCACTGGGAATAAATAGTTTGGTGTTTGCTGCGATGGAATATTAACACTTTTCTATGTTCAAGATAATCGGACTGTTTCTAAACTGAAAAACAAATATGTATTTTTTACTTTTCCTCTTCAAGTCATCTTCCAGGTCAAACTTTTTATAAAGAAGTTAGCTATGCAAAAAACTATTCATCATACTGTGTATAAAATTTACTATTCATTGATAAAATAGCAAGTGATTAATTTTAAAGGCTGTTCTTTAAATTTGAATTCAAAATAAAACTACTGAGTTTTATTTTGAAGAAAATTAACAAATAGGCCACATTAGAGTTTCAAATGAAGACGTATTATAATAGATTTTAGGAGAACTATATTAACATTTTTAACCATATTAATTTTAATGTGTATAATTAAGAATTACTACCTAAGATTTAAGATGTTAAAAATAAGCAATTCTATAGTCAATAACTAAAACATGATTCACAGTTTGAGATAAATACTACTATTAATATCAATAATGATGTAACTTTTTTCTCTATAAAATACAGTTTTCATGTTGAAATAAAATAGTCTAGGGAAGAGTATAACATTCCTCTAGCCTAAAGGTGGTTGCTGCTTAGTCACTCAGTCATGTCCGACTCCTTGCAACCCCATGGACTGCAGTCTACCAGACTCCTCTGTCCATGGGATTATCCAGGCAAGAATACTNCATGTTGAAATAAAATAGTCTAGGGAAGAGTATAACATTCCTCTAGCCTAAAGGTGGTTGCTGCTTAGTCACTCAGTCATGTCCGACTCCTTGCAACCCCATGGACTGCAGTCTACCAGACTCCTCTGTCCATGGGATTATCCAGGCAAGAATACTGGAGTGGGTTGCCATTCCATTCTCCAAAAAGATGGTTAAGAAAATCTTAAAACTGCTAAACCTTGAACAACATCATGTTGCTCATGGGATCTGACAACAAAAAAAGGCAAGAACAAAAATAAGCAAGTGGGACCAGATGAAACTAAGAAAATCAACAGAATGAAAAGACAACCTACACAATGAGAGAAAAAGCTGCAAATCATATAGCTGATGAGCAGCTACATTTTGATACAATCCAAAATGTATAAAGAACTCATCTAACTCAAAAACAAACAAACAAAAATTTAAAAATGGGCAGAGGGTCTAAATATACATTTTCCCAAAGATAACAGACAAATGGCCAACAGGTACAGAAAAGATGCTCAGATTCCCTAATTATCAGTTCAGTTCAGTTCAGTTGCTCAGTCGTGTCCGACTCTTTGCAAGCCCATGAATCGCAGCACGCCAGGCCTCCCTGTCCATCACCAACTCCTGGAGTTCANCCAACAGGTACAGAAAAGATGCTCAGATTCCCTAATTATCAGTTCAGTTCAGTTCAGTTGCTCAGTCGTGTCCGACTCTTTGCAAGCCCATGAATCGCAGCACGCCAGGCCTCCCTGTCCATCACCAACTCCTGGAGTTCAAGGGTAATGCAAATCAAAACTACAATAAGATCACTTCACACTTGTTAGAATGGCTATTATCCAAATACCAAGAAATAATGTTAGGATATGGAGAAAAGGGAACTCTTGTGCACTGTTGGTGGAAACACAAGTTGGTACAGCCACCACAGAATACAGTACAGAGGTTCCTCAAAAAATTAAAAATGTAAGCACCATATGATGCAGCAATTTTGCTTCTGGATATTTTACCCAAAGAAAATGAAAACACAAACTCAAAAATATATATATACCACCAAGTTCATAGCAGCATTGTTTATAAAAGGCAAGAGATGAAACAAACTAAATTTCAATTGATGTATAACTGGATAATGAAAATATATATATAATGAGATTATTCAGTCATACAAAACAAAATCTTTCCATTTGCAACATGAATGAACCTTGAGGGCATTATAGTAAGTGAAATAAGTCTGAAAGACAAATACTGTATGATCACTCTACATGTGGAATTAAAAAAAAAAACTTCATACATAGAGAACAGACTGACTGCCAAAGTTCGGCGGAAAGGCAAGATAGGTGAAGAGAACGTGTACTATATTTGAAAGTCGTTAAGAAAGTAAATCTTAAAAGTTCTCATGACAAGAAAAAAATGATTCCTATTAACTATGAATGCATGCTGATGATTTTAAGTAGACTTCTGTGTTAAAGTCTATTTCACACATTTATACACAATATATACAAGTATATTTCACAATATATACAACTATCACCTGAACTATGTCAATTACATCTCAAATTATAGACAATTACACCTCGAATTATAGAGGATAAAAACCTCACTGTGCTTTAATTAGTGTCCTTAAAAGACATGGTTAAGAAAATAATTGGCGCCTAGCATATAATAAATGCATAGCCTCTTTGAAAAAGTTTCCAGGCAACTGTCTTAATCAACAGAGTTAGCAAATGAATATTAGCCCAATAACCAAAAAATACTGGGCAATGAGGTGGCATGAAAGTGAAAGAAGATGATACTCCCTCAGGAAGTTTTAAGTTTTAGTCAGAGAGAAAAATAAAATTAAGTCCCTGTGAATGACCAAAAAGGCAACGGACATCCAGGAAAATTATATGATCAGAGTATGCTATAATAGGGCTTACTCTGGGGCTCACTGGTAAAGGATCTGCCTCCAGTGTGGGAGAACTGGGTTTGATCCCTGATGTTAGGAAGGTCCCCTGGAGAAGAGAAGGCTACCCACTCCAGTATTCTGGCCTGGAGAATTCATAGACTGGGGGTTGCAAAGAGTTGGACACGACTGAGCGATTTTCATTTTATGCTATAATAAGTCAAGGAGAAAGTAATTCATAAAGAAAGCTTTGCCTTGAAAGAGGATGATCCACATTTTAACAAAGATGGCAAAAGTGAAGGTAACATTCAAGACAAACAGGTGTAGAGGCAATAATAAACACTGTGCTTGATGGAGCTAAGTCTAACCTACATTAGTTCAGGGTGAGGAAGGTAGAAAATATTAATAATATACATAGGAAAGGTGAAGATGTTATGGAGCTCCTTGAAAGCCACATAAAGAGTCTGGAATTGTCAAGTTATTTTAAATGGGATGATGGAGAGCTTTATAAAGATGCTATTCTTTTCTGCATTAATACCTCACACTTTTCATTATCAACATCCAATTTCTCACTAGGTAGTGAGGTTAAAGAGAATAAGCATCACATCACATTTACACATTATTACATCTCCTACATGTAGCACAGAGCAACGTGTTCAAAGAGTTCAAAAGTGCTTGTTGTTAGGTCATTTCAAAGAGGGCAAATGGGACCAAATCTGGGAACCCTTAATGCCGTGACCAAAGACTGGGTTCTTCCTTGGGTATTATAGTCACTCGAGGGTGCTATGCTTTCCTCATGGAGACACAAGCCACTCACAGAGGATGAGATGGTTGGATGGCATCACCGACTCAATGGACGTGAGTGTGAGCAAACTCTGGGAGACGGTGAAGGACAGGGAAGCCTGGTGTGCTGCAGTCCATGCGGTCACAAAGAGTCAGACTCAACTGAGCGACTGAACAACAACAACAACATATGCACAGCTGGCAATTTGGGAAAGTAAATGTGAACGTCTTCCAAGTTTTAAAAAAAAACAAAACTGGCCAAGTAAATAGAGAAAACCAAAAATTTTTAAATCTTACTCTGTAGTCAAATATAAAAAGTCTTACTCATCTTAGGTCACTACAAGGAACCCAGATTAGCTTCATTTCCTTCCTGGGTAGAGAGAAAAATAGAGTCTCTGACTCATGAAGGTAGGTCAGGAAATGGCAGGAGTACATCCTTGTAACATAGGTGAATACAAGGAAGCTGGGAGGCCAAGTCAATGAGAACATGAATGTCCTCAGCTTTTTTATGCAGAGAGTCAATCAATACTTTATAAAAGTGAGATATAATGCTCAGAACACTTGAAATATTTTATATAATCTTTTTTCTTAACCTTAGAGGAAATGCTGGGTATATAATTACCTCTCAAGTAAAAAGACAGCTATTTGAAATTCAGCAATTCTTTCTGTCTCACTAGGGTTTCTTTTTCTTTTCTATGAAATTCATTTTGAATTTTAAACGGAAACAATGATTCCATTTTTATAAACTATTTCCACATATCTACTCTTCTGTCTGTATATGCACAGAAAGACATCTAGAATGATTTTCCTCAATGTTGATAATGTCACTTTCAGAGTTAGAAGGAATTTCTTTTATTATATTTAATTACCTGCATTGGTTAATTTCTTTGTAATAAAGACAAATTATTTTTTGAAATGCAAAGAAAATTAAGATGACTCAATGAGTTGTCTGGTAGCTCAGAATAATGGTTTACATCAGGGATAAAAACTGGGACATCCACTGGCATACAGATGTACTAAAAGGCAAAGGCATAAGTGAATGAACTAGGGGTATAAGAGTATAAAGGAAAAAAGTGGATTCAGGACCAAGCCCTGAGTATTCTATCAATCAGAGGTTGGCTAGAAAATGAAAAGGAGCAGAAACTGCAGCCATAGGAGTATGTGCCATCACAGAAGGTAAAAGAACTCTCACATAGTAAGAAATGTCCCATTATGTCAATGTCTTACAGCAAGATGAGAATATAGAATCCACTAGACTCATCAGCATAGAAGTTGCAAGGTGAACAGGATGTGCAGTTCTGACAGAGCTGTACAAGGCAATATCAAATCTTAAGTGGGCTGAGGTGAGCAAGCGGGGACAGTTTGTACAGATGTGTTTTGCTGCAAGAGGAAAAGAAATAGGACAGTGACTGCAGAGAGACATGATATCCAGAGAAGTTTCTTTGTGCATGCGTTTTGCTGCATTTCAATATAAATTGGGACATATAAAGGCAAGTCTGCACACTGTTGTTGTGGAAACAGAGGTTAGGAGAGCTAATCAAAGGAGCAACCTTCTTGAATATTAGTTATTTACAATATAAGACTTATAAGAAGACCCTGGCAAATAAAAATTCAGAAACTTTAAGAGGATGTGATGCTACTGAAAGTGTAAATCCACATTTCCCTAAGCCCCAAATTAGCCTTATCTAAGTGCTGTGGAAAACCTAAAGAAATTATATAAAACTTATTACGCTAGTCTAGATTTTTGAAGCAAGGGAAAAAAAAATAAAGTGAACGGAAGAAAGCAAAGCTAAATGAAGAAATCAAACACATTAATAAGATGATCTACTGAAGGGAATGGTACAATTAGAAACAAACCAAAAAATTGTGTGAGTGAGAAAAAATGATACAGGCAAAAATCCCAAATACAAAGAAACGGCATTTATATAATACCGAACTGAAGCTATAATTTAAATTATCACCATTGGACCTCAGTGACCAATGCTAGACGGAATCAGTAGAAAAATGAAAATAAACTAACTTGAGATGCATGACTTAAAAACATAACTGAGCATTATAAGGATGGACTTTAAAATACAATGAAATAAACTTCCTGTCAAGGAAAAATTTGTTAAAATGAACATAAAATTAAAATATGAATTTTTCTTCAAAAAGTTGTTTGAATGCTGACATTATAAATAGCATATTACCTGGCAGCATCTAGAAGACTACAGAGATACTGAAAAAATGAAGTTAAAATTTATTTTCTAAGTAAAAATAAAAAATAGTATAGAGCAAGTAGACAGATCTAAAGAAACACTTGAAGTACTGCTTCTATATATCTATTACTAACATTTTTATAGTGTTTTCTATGTGTCAAGCACTGCTATGCCCTTCTAATTTTTCATATGTAAGTCTCAGGTTAACTCTATGAGGAAATATACAATTATCCTCCATTTTATAGATGGTAACTGACATCTCACTTTCACTTCAGTTTAGTCACTCAGTCATGTCTGATTCTGAGACCCCATGGACTGCAGCACGTGAGGCCTCCCTGCCTATCACCAACTCCGGGAGTTTACTCAAACTCATGTCCATCAAGTCGGTGATGCCATCCAACTCTCTCATCCTCTGTCATCCCCCTTTCCTCCTGCCTTCAATCTTTCCCAGCATCAGGGTCTTTTCAAATGAGTCAGCTCTTCGCATCAGGTGGCCAAAGTATTGGAGTTTCAGCTTCAATATCAGTCTTTCCAATGAATATTCAGGACTGATTTCCTTTAGAATGTATTGGTTGGATCTTTTTTGCAGTCCAAGAGATCTCACTTTACACAACTAGTAAACAGCAGGCAGTCTGACTCCATATTGCTAACCACTATATATATTGATGGTTATTACATGTATCAACAATGAAATGGTAAATCTTTTTCATGTAGGAGAGAATGACTCCATTTAAACATTATAAGAAAGCACACACACGCACATCAATATACTTTATCCTCAGGAGTATTTTACTTCTTGGATTGCTTTTTATGTGACTTAAAATCCTACTGTTAAAAATTTAGCCAGAATACCAGAGGAAAATATTATCTTATAAAAGAAAGAAAACATACAGAAAAAAATTCATTCAATGTATTAATAAGAAGAGGCCAAAATCTATGGTCTACAATTAGAAAACTCAGAAAAATACTTGCTATGCAAAAGGAGGATCTACTGGTACGATTTCCCCAGAAATCCTCACCACTGCTTGCTATGTGATTATCTGATGCTATTCACAGAAAGTTAAAATTGAATGTGAAAACACATTTTGAGATAAAGAGCGCACTACCCAAAAAAGTATAATAGCTGTATCTTATTTTTCTACCTTCTTTGAACTAGAAAGTCCAAAAATGAAGCTCAGCTATTAATGAATGTAATTTTAAAAAGGGTTTAAGACTTATATACTACCATTAGAGAATTCTAATTTTAGAAAAGTAATTGCTTTCTTCTTAGGTAGAACATTCTCACTGACGTCCTCCACCATACTTGAAAAAGTTACTTTGCTAGTCAAAAGGAAATCATGAACCTATGAAAGTGAACATTTCTTTAACTCAGCTGCTTTTAAACGTTAAGGAGTATAAATTCAACCAGAAAATATTTAAACCTTGGGTTAAAAAGTATGATAAATATCGAGGAGCAAAATCTGGGCAAGATATGCATTTCTAGGCCTCTTTTTAAACAGATCACGTTTTGGCAGGAATTCAACCCAATACCAAGGGAAGAAAAGAACAGGCCGAGCTGCCTCCATCTTGAAAAAGAAGGAAACTCCATCTTCCCCGTTCAGTGAGCTTTGGACCATGTGCCTAGGAGCCATGGGGATAACATACCTATGGCCAAACTGGCCTCCCAGACTGATAAACACCAGATTCCATATCAAGATTTCCTGTCGCCAAAAAGAATGTAATAATCCTCTATGTAGTCAATTACCTTTGTAATCTTTATGGTACCCATTGGTGTAGGCTATAGTGTATAACCAGCTGACCCTTCTGATTATGAATCATGGCTGTAACCTGATCATATCTCCCTTTAACATTTTCCAGGCTAGGTTTAAGGAATTTGGGGATGTGGGCTTGAGCAGTACATTTAAGATACATAAGGTTTTCACAAAAGTCAGTTGGTTTCCTTAGCTAGGAGGAGGCTCTGCCTTGGGCCCACAGGTGTAATAAACTGCACTCCACTATCTGCACCTTCTGAGTGAGTTTGTTTCCCGGAACATGTGGCTACAACGATACCAATGCAGGGAAGCCCCAGTTGACTTCTGAGAAAACTGAATAGTAAACAAAATGCCTCTAATAAATCAAGCAAAGACTATAATGTAAAAATCTAATGAATATAATTTACTCTGTAACATTATAGAAGACAAATTACCTTTAAACATGCTTTAAAAATTATTCTAAATATAAAATATATTATAAAATAATTTTAAATATTATATCATAAATATTATAAAATTTAAAAATATTATAAAAATTTAAATATCATAAAATTATTTTAAATATATAGAACACATGCTCACCTATTTCTACAACACAGANTTTAAAAATTATTCTAAATATAAAATATATTATAAAATAATTTTAAATATTATATCATAAATATTATAAAATTTAAAAATATTATAAAAATTTAAATATCATAAAATTATTTTAAATATATAGAACACATGCTCACCTATTTCTACAACACAGAAAACACCAAGTGAAATTCAGCATCTTACCTTAGACCAAAGACGTGTGATTGTTCGTAGTTGAATAAAGATCGAATCTTGGCTTCAGAATTCAAAATTATAAGTCTGTCAATAATATCCTATAAAACAGGTTTAGAGTTAGATTGTACTTGGCTGAAACCATTTAAAGAAAATCAAATTGACAAATGTTTCGATTTGTGCTTTACATGTAAATGTATGGTTTACATTTGAATGTAGAGAGCCATTTAAAGGGATTTTTTTTTTTTAATTAATAGCTGAGTCTCACCCCTAGAGACTCTAAATTAATTGGTCTGGGTGTGATATGGACATTAAGACTTGTAAACATTCCTGAAATGAATCAAATGTTTAGCCAAAAAGGAGAATCATTAATTTATAACCCACTTTGGTACTGTGTGAGCAACTTACTGTAACCAGTTAAATACTGTTTAAACTGCTAAAAATGTAAACTACTTTCAAAAACAAATTTGAATTCTACAAATGTGAAGCATAAACAGTGGATTTAGTTTTATCTGGAACTATTTGAGATTTTGTTAATAGATATCTTCTTCTCATGTAAATCAGTGGTTTCCAACCCTGAACACAACCCTAAGGAACTTAAAAAAGTAAATAGCTCTACCCAAGAGCAATTACCTCACTATTCCTGAGGGGAGGATTCTGGCATTAACATCCTTGTAAAACCTTGCCCGAGTTGTTGCAATGGGTAACCAGGTTTAAAAATCACTGTTGCAGAGAGAACTTGATGCCTAGGTGTCATCAGCTGTCCCAAGCAATGACAACAAAACACAAGCCCAACATAAGCCCAACACAAAATTGTGAGCATTCTCTAAAAGGCTTTCTTTCTATAATGCCTGACTTTTGTGCATATCTTTGGGTTTAGGCTTAAGAAATTTGTTTATAGACATATACCTTTCTCTCTCATTGTTGATTTTCCTGACCAACAAACTTGCTACATTTCATGAGTTTAAATTCAAGATACTTCTGTAATCAATATGGAAAAAGGAGGAAGGTTATACTAGGAAATAAAGTCACATAATATTTACTGAGGTCAATGTAGATAATAGTGCAAACACATCAAATAACTTAAGAGGCCAGGAAATAAGTCTGTAAGGAGGAAATAATGGACTTAAAATCACATCTGAAAAATAATAAACAAGACACAGTAAATACAGGATTTTTAATAAACTTAACAAACTGTTTACATGGAATACTTAGGAAGGCATTTACCATTCCTCAGATATCTTGAAAAATGTGTAAATAATATAAGCACAAGAATTTACGATCAGCCTAACCATGAAGAATGAAAGAATTGCTAACTTTAAGAATCTGTCATTGTTTGCTTCTTAGCAAATGTTGATTTAAAAATAGTCACAACCTTAAAGTTGAGAGTTATGTTCTATTCAATGCAAATTTTTAAGACTTAAGCTCAGGAGCCAACATCTCAAGAAACCCTAAGAAAACTGCTCTAGGCGGGTGGGTTGGGGTGTCAGTCAGGCTATATAGAAGTCTGCAACAAAAGGCAGGTAGTCTGAACATCTTTGTGAATTAAAGAAAACCAGATATTCCAAGTTAAGGAATTTAGCACTTTTCTATGTATGGAAAGATACCAAGAGTCTGGACTCACAGAAATCATTCCTTTTATCAGCATCTCAGCTATCCTAGGGCCAGTATCCTGAGTTCACACCTTGAGTTCTTTAGTGCTCATCATAGGGAATGGCTGAAGCCTAATGGCTGCCTGATCTCACTAAGGTATTTTATTCCTTCCTGAGTGCCCTCAGGGTTCAGGAATTCACCCTTAGAGGCCCAGAATCACTGATGCCTGTGACATCCCTGTTTACTGATACAGCAGGAAATACTCATCTCTCACTAGACACTCCTTGTTTCAAAACACTTCTTGACACTTCATGGTTCAAAAGTTGTAGCTCTGAATCTAAGTACTAGATACTGTAAGAATACAGGACAGAGAATGTATTTCCAATAAGTTAACTGCAGCAATCTATCAATGATAATGTGTTTTTCAGAGAACAAATATTACAATAAACGAATTCTTCTTCAAAGAGGATTATACTGATGGATCATCACTTAGGGAAGAAAAGGAAACTCCTGAGAAGTCTGCCTTATGGAGAAATTCAGTTTCTAAGCAAAATGGGTGTCAAGAAGGCAATGTTTCCTGAAATAAGCAGTAGCTTTCCAGTAACAAATTAGTGCAAGTAAGGCTTGAGACTTGCAAAAAGGAGTCAGAAACTCTGTACTTTTTTTTTTTTTTAAGCATATTGTCTAGCTTGAGAATACGTTAAATGACCAAGTAAGCCAGAATGAAACCAAGACTGGAAAAACAAAGAATATTCACTGTCTATAAATCAATATATGTTTGAGTGCCTATTGTGTTTAAAATTGTCCCAAAGCTTGTGTTTGTGCTATGTGATCCCTTTTACTTAAGAAAGAGCCAAGTGAAGGATAAAGAACAGATAAACCGTAATGCCAATATTCCCATACTTGCATTTTTAGGAATAGCTTGCAACTAGTTAGTCCATGAACATCTATAAGCAAAATTCAGTCTATTAAAAGTCCTTCCTTGTACTTTTTCAAAGAAGAGAATGTTTTAGTCCATTCTGGACACTATAATAAAATTCCATAGACTGGGTGGTTTAGAAAAAACAGAAGTTTATTTCTCATATTTCTGGAGAATGAGAAGTACAAGATCAAGTTGCCAGATTTTATGTTTGATGAGGATCTATTTTCTAGCTCACAGACAAGTCATTTTTTGCTGTGTCCTCAGATGGCAGAAGGGGCAAGGGTCTTTTTTTTTTTTTAGGCACTATTCACCCCTTAAAGGGCTTTCCCTGTGGTTCAGCTGATGAGGAATCCACCTGCAATGTCGGAGACCTGGGTTGAATCCCTAGATTGGGAAGATCCCCTGGAGAAGGGAATGGCTACCCACTCCAGTAATCTGGCCTGGAGAATTCCATGGACTGTATAAATCCATGGGGTCACAAAGAGGTGGACATGACTGAGAGACTTTTACTTCACTTCATTTCACCCCTTAAAGACCCCACCTCCAAATATCATCATACTGGGAATGAAGTCTCAATAAATGAATTTGGGGGAATACAAACATTCAGTCTATAGACAAGAGGTAGATGAAAATGCCATCCTGGCGGTGTGGTGAGTTGAATGGTAACTATCCCTGAAAAAGCATGTCTATGTTCTAATCCCAAAAATCCATGATTGTTACCCTATTTTAAAAAAGGGTCTTTGCAGAGGTAACTAAGAATCGAGGTAAGATTATCTTGGATTAAGCAAGTAGGCCCTAAATTAATGACAAGTGTTCTTGTAAGAAAAAGAGAAAGGGATATTTAAAACAGAAGAGGAGAAAGCCTAAACCAGAAAATGTATACAATGAACCTGGAATATCCTATCAAATAAATCAATAAAGAAAAATACCAAATAACAAAAGGAGTCAGTAGACAAAGAAAGAATATTTTGACCATCAAAAGCAATAATGACTGCACTGAGTTGGAATATATGTGTAAAATCCAAAAGTTCATTATGATAATAACCATCATAAAACCTCCCTTTTACAGCTTACTAGAACACAAATTCATTACTCTGCATATTAAAATATCAAGCATTTATTTTGCTATTTCTGAAAGAACTGTATTTCAGATTCCCTTATTAAATAATTTTAGTTAAATACAAAAAAGAACGACAAACTAGAATCACCATTTCACATCTCTTAATGACACAATTAGTACAACTCATAGAAAAAGTAGCCTAGTTTCTCCAGTAAGTTAACTGCATGGAAACAAAAAGGGGAAAATGTTTTAGAAAATGACAGAAAAGGACATAATGACTGAATGCAACATGTGGATCTTGTTTGGATCATGACGTGAGAGACTGAAAAAAACAAAGACATCTTTGACACAACAGAGGAAACTTCTATAAAGACTACACTAGATATTAGATAATGTGAGGGAGCATGGACTGTGCATGGAGACTAAGGGAATAAGGAAATAAACAGAATGATGCATCTGGCTTTCACTTTTAACAGATCATTGTGAGGATAACTTATGAGCTAAGACTGGAAGAAAAAACAGTTAACATAACACTGGAGTAATCAATACAAGAAACCAAGGTCTAAATTAAGATAGTCTTAATATAAACAAAGTAAATAAGATAAAGTCATGAAGGAGAGAAAAATTTATAAATAGTGAAAAATCACCATAAAGAGGAGTGAAAAATGATTTTCCAGTGTGTAGTGCATTCAACTATGTGAATGATAGTACCATAGGCTGAGATAGAAAAATAAGAAATGGAACTGATTTAAGACAGACAAAAACATAATATTCAGTTGCTCAGTTCAGTTGCTCAGTCGTGTCCAACTCTTTGCAACCTCATGAATTGCAGCACTCCAGGCTTCCCTGTTCATCATNGTCGTGAAGATCTTTTTTGTATAGTTCTTCCGTGTATTCTTGCCACCTCTTCTTAATATCTTCTGCTTCTGAAGATATTCCTTGATATTTCTCCCGGCAATCTTGATTCCAGCTTGTGTTTCTTCCAGTCCAGTGTTTCTCATGAAGGTCCAGACCATTTCTGTCCCTTATCAAGCCCATCTTTGCATGAAATGTCCCCTTGGTATCTCTAAATTTCTTGAAGAGATCTCTAGTCTTTCCCAATCTGTTGTTTTCCTCTATTTCTTTGCATTGATCGCTGAGGAAGGCTTTCTTATGTCTTCTTGCTATTCTTTGGAACTCTGCAGTCAGATGCCTATATCTTTCCTTTTCTCCTTTGCTTTTCACCTCTCTTCTCTTCACAGCTATTTGTAAGGCCTCCCCAGACAGCCATTTTGCTTTTTTGCATTTCTTTTCCATGGGAATGGTTTTGATCCCTGTCTCCTCCACAATGTCACGAACTTCATTCCATAGTTCATCAGGCACTCTATAAGATATAGGCCCTTAAATCTATTTCTCACTTCCACTATATAATCATAAGGGATTTGATTTAGGTCATACTTAAACAGGTTGTGGACATGGTTAAATCTATGATTTCTATGAGTTTTCCTAATGTCTATTATCTGGTAGAAATATGGGTATAGTTCTGGCAGTCAAGTAAGTGATACAGTTCAGCGAGTTGTCAATGGAAGCCACAGAATTGGATGAAATGAACCTAAAGGTGTGGAACTGTGGTGCTGGAGAAGACTCTTAAGAGTCCCTTGGACTGTAAAGAGATCAAACCAGTCAATACTAAAGGAAATCAGTCCTGAATATTCAATGGAAGGACTGATGCTAAAACTCCCAACACTTTGGCCACCTGACGCAAAGAGCTGACTCACTGGAAAAGACCCTGATGCTCGGAGGAATTGAAGTCAGAAGGAGAAGGGGACGACAGAGGGTGAGGTAGTTAGATGGCATGACGGACAAGACTTTGAACAAGCTCCACGAGTTGGTGATGGACAGGGAAGCCTGATGTGATGCAGTCCATGGGGTCAAAGAGTCAGACACAACTGAATGACTGAACTGATTGAACCTAAAGGACATTAGACAGCAGAAGAGAAGTGCACAAAAGAGACCACAGAAGCTGTAAGAGACCTAGAACTAGTGCCATAGGCACAGAAGAGAATGACAATGAGGAGGAATGAATCAACTCCACTAAATGCCACAAGGTGGTAAATTAAGTTAAATATAGGGGAAGGTTATTTAGCTTATATGCAGAGTACATCATGAGAAACACTGGACTGGAAGAAGCACAAGCTGGAATCAAGATTGCCGGGAGAAATACCAATAACCTCAAATATGCAGATGACACCACCTTTATGGCAGAAAGTGAAGAGGAACTAAAAAGCCTCTTGATGAAAGTGAAAGAGGAGAGTGAAAAACTTGGCTTAAAGCTCGACATTCAGAAAATGAAGATCATGGCATCTGGTCCCATCACTTCATGGGAAATAGAGGGAGAAACAGTGTCAGACTTTATTTTGGGGGGCTCCAAAATCATGGCTGCAGATGGTGATTGCAGCCATGAAATTAAAAGACGCTTACTCCTTGGAAGGAAAGTTATGACCAACCCAGATAGCATATTAAAAAGCAGAGACATTATTTGGTGACGAAGGTCCATCTAGTCAAGGCTATGGTTTTTCCAGTGGTCATGTGTGTATGTGAGAGTTGGATTGTGAAGAAAGCTGAGCACCAAAGGATTGATGCTTTTGAACTGTGGAGTTGGAGAAGACTCTTGAAAGTCCCTTGGACTGCAAGGAGATCCAACCAGTTCATTCTAAAGGAGATCAGTCCTGGGTGTTCTTTGGAAGGAATGATGCTAAAGCTGAAACTCAAATACTTTGGCCACCTCATGAGAAGAGTTGACTCATTGGAAAAGTCCCTGATGCTGNCTTGGAAGGAAAGTTATGACCAACCCAGATAGCATATTAAAAAGCAGAGACATTATTTGGTGACGAAGGTCCATCTAGTCAAGGCTATGGTTTTTCCAGTGGTCATGTGTGTATGTGAGAGTTGGATTGTGAAGAAAGCTGAGCACCAAAGGATTGATGCTTTTGAACTGTGGAGTTGGAGAAGACTCTTGAAAGTCCCTTGGACTGCAAGGAGATCCAACCAGTTCATTCTAAAGGAGATCAGTCCTGGGTGTTCTTTGGAAGGAATGATGCTAAAGCTGAAACTCAAATACTTTGGCCACCTCATGAGAAGAGTTGACTCATTGGAAAAGTCCCTGATGCTGGAAGGGATTGGGGGCAGGAGGACAAGGGGACAACAGAGGATGAGCGGGCTGGATGGCGTCGCCAACTCAATGGACATGAGTTTGAGTGAATTCTGGGAGCTGGTGATGGACAGGGAGGCCTGTCGTGCTGCAATTCATGGGGTTGCAAAGAGTCGGACACGACTGAGCACCTAAATGAACTGAATTGAGGGGAAGGTTCCATTAGATTATGAAATTACATATTTATCAGTGACTTTTGGCAGAACCATTTCAGTAGTTGGTTAGGCAAGACTCCAGATTACAGTGACTTCTAGAGTTGATACAAGAGAAAGAAGTTGAGAATTCAAATATAGGCAATTTTTTCAAGATAGTTTCTGAAAAAGAACAAAAAAGAAAACTACAGGGTAAAAACTAAAAGACAACATAGATCAAGGGAGTTTTTTTTTTTTAATAAGAGTTTATACTTGTTTAAATGATGACTGCAAGCAATGATTCATTTACAGGTTTAAAATGTAGTGTCATTAAGAAGATGGACTATCAAAACTACATGCAATTAATCATTTTAAGACTATATTAAAGACAAACCCTTTACTTAAGTGGACAGGTATTTTTGACTATGCACTATAGCACATCCACAAAACTTGAGAACAAACGCCAAAGCCGTTGCTCAAGATTAAATAGCGCATTTGTATTAATATAATACTTGTGTTCCATAACAGATTTCAATAAAGGCAATAATATTAGAAATACTTTCAAAAACCATTCACTGGATATCTACTATCCAGTTATTACTAGATGTAAATATGACCAAGATATTCTACTTGCTTTCAGGTCCTCACAGTGTAGTAGGGAAGACACGCAGATAAATGGTTAATTATAAAACTACTGAAAAAGTGCCAAGATACAAGTAAGTATAAGCTAAAATTGGGACACTTCAAGAATATAATTAAAGAGAAAAATACTTTATTTGTATTTCATTCATATAAATTATCAAAAAGTTTCCAAAGTAGAGAAAATTCTTAAAAATAAAATGTTTAGGGTCAACAAGAATTAGAAGAATCCAAAATGTCAAAATGATATTAGAAAACAACACTGGACAAACTGATCAAAAGATAAATGCAATGATTGGAAATTCACAATTAAATGATTCCTTAATAATGCATATATACACATATTTAATTTGTATTTAAAATACAAATGGGTAATCAATTCATAAATTTAACAAAAGATGAGAAACTTAATACACTTGAATGTAAAATAAGTTACCCATTTTAAAATATGAATATAAAATAAGTTTCAAATTAAATAAATATTCATATACTGCCCTTATAGGGCAGTAATATGCAGATCATTTAAAATATAAACAGAAAACGTATTGGACTCTTTAGATACAATTTATTCCTAATTATCTTAGTCAATGAAGGAGCAATAATCATATGACTAATAACATGAGTCATCTAAAAATAATTAATACACTAACTTTTATATATGATGGATCTCTTCCTATTTGGGAAATCTTTCAGTTCAGTCGCTCAGTCATGTCCAACTCTTTGAAACCCCATGACTGCAGCACGCCAGGCTTCCCTGCCCATCACTAACTACTGGGGCTTACTCAAACTCACGTTAACCTTGTTATTTCAATAGGTGCCACCATTTTTAGACAGCCAGGATCAAAGATTCCATTTACAGATAATTTGGAAGCTAACATTCTATATTAGAGAAGGAAATGGCAACCCACTCCGGTACTCTTGCCTGGAAAATTCCTTGGACTGAGAAGCCTGGTAGGCTACAGTCCATGGGCTCACAAAGAGTTGGACATGACTGAGGGACTTCATTTTCACTTATAGGTAAATAAATCAAATAGGTTTTCAAATGTGATTTATTGTACCATTTTTTTCTGTTACATTGCATTTTTACTACACATCTTAAAAAGTAGCACTATAAAAGTGAAAGATTAAAGGAAAATAACTTACAATAACACTTGTTGGGACTTCACGAAGAGAATATTCTGCTTTATTAGGAAGACTCTGATTGCCAACAAGCTCAAAAACAGCAGGATAAGATAACAGGTTCACCAGTGCTAGAAAAGACTAGGTGGGAAGAAAAAAACTGTTAAAATTGTATATTTTTTTCCTCAATTACATCCACTGAAGAGTCATTAATGCAAATGGGAGTTTTAAAAATAAGCCTAATCAACCCATTAAACTGAAATATGCTTCTATGACAAGTACATCAATAATAATCTATGTACTGACAATGCATAAAAACTATAAGAAAATGTAACTGAGAGTTGGAAAATATTTTAAAATATCATGTATCTCTGACAGTTTGGTTCTGACAAAAATGAAATGATACATTTTTCTCATTCTTTTCATTGTTATATCTGATGTGTAAGAAAATATAATACTTCAAGGCTCTGGGGCAACAGAGATACATTCACTGGAAATTCAAGTAATCTACTAATAATTACAGTTAATTAGAAAAAGCTATGGCTTTTCCTATCAAAATCAATTCATTTTCTCATGCAATTTTACCAAGTTAATCTCTCCATGAAAACTTTAATCTCCTGTTCTTCTCTCACTGACAAGAATCCGAATATTTTTCTCAGGCACAGTTCATTCTTTGGATGCCCTGTGCAAAAATATGCAGTGGTTGCCCATTACTAAACATCAGATCTAAAGTCCTTAGCATGACTTTCAAGGCACTTTATTGACACTTTTCTTCTCTTCAGTCTCAAAAGCCTCAGTTGCCATTAAGTTTCCTCAGCCTGAAGTCATCACTGCAGTCAACCAAATATGCCTGCAGTCTCCTTCAAGTGACTGCCACATATAAAAAGTTTTCTTATCCTACTAAGGAGCTCCCTCTAGCCCTCCCATTGACCTATTATGTTACTTTATAAGCTTTCAAAAGTTTGCCACATTTTTTCTAGAAGGCTTTCTTATTATGTCTATCTACATCTAGAAGCCCTATATTCTGTTAATACTTGTATGTTTAGTTTTTATTGTATTAATTGCGCTTCTTTGTAACTATTAAGTTTTCCTCTTGCCAGTTTAAAATGTTCACTAGTCTCAGAAATTTTGAAGATCAAACACATAAAGAATTTTCACTAAAATAAAAAATGATTATACTACCAAATACAATCTACAGATTCAGTGAGATCCCTATCAAATTACCAATGGCATTTTTCACAAAAATAGGATAAAAAACTTCACAGCTCTTATGGAAGCACAAAAGACCCCAAATAGCCAAAGCAATCTTGAAAAGTAGAATGGAGCTGGAGGAATCAACCTTCCTAACCTCAGACTATACTACAAAGCTACAGTCATCAAGACAGTATGGTCTGGCACAAAAACAGAAATACAGACCAATGCAACACGACAGAACCCCCAGAGATAAATCCACACACCTAAGGTCACCTTATTTTTGACAAAGGAGGCAAGAATATACAATGGGGCAAAGATAGCCTCTTCAATAAGTATTGCTGGAAAAACTGGACAGCTATGTGTAAAAGAATGAAATTAGAACACTTCCTAACACCATACACAAATATAAACTCAAAATGGATTAAATATCTAAATGTAAGATCACAAACTATAAAACTCTTAGAGGAAAACATAGGCAGAACACTCTGAGACATAAATGACACCAAGATCCTCTATGATCTACCTCCTAGAGTAATAGAAATAAAAACAAAAATAAACAGTGGGACCTAGCTAAACTTAAAAGCTTTTGCACAGCAAAGGAAACTATAAGCAAGGTGAAACAACAACCCTTGGAATGGCAGAAAATAATAGCAAATGAGACAACAGACAAAGGATTAATTTCCAAAATACAGAAGCTGCTCATACAAGTCAATACCAGAAAAACACCCAATCAAAAAAGTGGGAAAAATACATAAATAGACATTTCTCTAAAGAAAATATACAGATGGATAACAAACACATAAAAAGATGCTCAATGTTGCTCATTATTAGAGAAATGCAAATCAAACTATGATGAGATATCATCTCATACTGGTCACAATGGTCATCGTCAAAAGGTTTACAAACAATAAAGGCTGGAGAGGGTGTGGAGAAAAGGGAACAGTCTTGCACTGTTGGTGGGAATGTAAATTGATACAGCCACTATGGAACTCAGTATGTTGCTGCTAAGTCACTTCAGTCATGTCTGACTCTGCAACCCCATAGTCGGCAGCCCACCAGGCTCCCCCATCCCTGGGATTCTCCAAGCAAGAACAATGGAATGGGTTGCCAGACTCCTCTGTCCATGGGATTTTCCAGGCAAGAGTACAGGAGTGAGGTCCCATTGCCTTCTCCAGGAACTCAGTATGGAGATTCCTTAAAAAAACTAGGAATAAAGCCACTACAGGACCCAGCAATCCCACTACTAAGCATATACCCTGAGGAAACCAAAATTGAAAAAGACACATGTACCCCAAAGTTCACTGTGGCACTATTTACAATAGCTAGTACATGGAAGCAACCTAGATGTCCACTGACAAGTCAATGAGTGAAGAAGCTGTGGTACATATATACAATGGAATGTCACTCAGCCATAAAAAGGAATCTATCTGGTCCAGTTCAAATGAGATGGATGAACCTAGAGCCTATTAAATAGAGTGAAGTCAGTCAGAAAGAGAAAATAAATATCATATACTAACATACATACAGAATATGGAAATATGGTACTGATGCAATTATTTGCAGTGCAGCAATGGAGTCACAGACATAGAAAACAGACTTATGGGCATGGGGGGCAGTGAGTAAGGAGAGGGCAGATCTATGGAGAGAGTAACATCAAAACTTACATTAATATATGTAAAACAGACAGCCAATGGGAATTTGCTGTATGACTCAGGGAACTCAAACCAGGGCTCTGTAACAACCTAAAGGGGTGGGATGGGGAGTGAAGAGGGGGGAAGGTTCAAAGGGAAGAGACATATGTATACCTATAGCTGATTCATTTTGATGTTTGGCAGAAACCAGCACAATTCTGTAAAACAATTATCCTTCAATTTAAAAATCAATAAATTTTTTAAAAGGAAAGGAAAGAAAAGAATTTTCACAAAAATCAGGACATTGAGATAATGGAAAGAATAGTTTAATTCAATTTCTCATTTAATAGATGAGAAACTTGAGGACCAGAGAAGTGAAGTGTCTTGGTCAAAGACATATAATAAAAAATTTGATAGCAGAACTAATTGCATTTTCTTATTTATAGGCTAAGATTACTCACTACAAAATAAATAATCTTCAGACAGTATTTAACAGTATCACCCAAAATTTTCTGTAGTGATGGAAATTTTATGTTCTAAACTGTACAATATGATAGTCACTAGCTACACGTGACTACAGATAAGCACTTAAGATATGATTAATGTAACTGAGACTGAATTTTTTACTTTTAGTTTTAATTTAAATTTACATAGCTATGTGAGGCTACTGTCTAGCATACAGCAAAAGCAAAGCTATAGAGAGAAGGAAGGAGAAACTAGACTAAACTGTTAAATGAACCTCTTTATATATGGAAGCTACATCATTGTTTCCTAAAATTTAAATGACAATAAAATTAAATCCCTCCCCAAAATAGAATCCACATATAAATGAAATCATAAGGTATTTGTCTTTCTCAATCTGACTTTTCTTGCTTAGTATAATACTTTCTGGGTCCATTCATGTCAAAAATGGCAAGATTTCATTTAATTCTATAGCTGAGTAATATTTCATTCTATACCTATACCACATTTTCTTTATCCATCCATACATCGGTGAATGTTGAGTTTCATAAATGAATGTTGAATTTTGTCAAAAGCTCTTTCTGCATCTAGTGAGATGATGTAATTTTTATCCTTCTTATTAATGTAGACTATCACACCAACTAATTTGCAGATACTGAACCATCCTTGTAACCCTGGGATAAATCCACTTGATCATGGTGTCTGACCCTTTTAATATACGGTTGAATTTTATTTGCCAGCATTTTATTGAGGATTTTTGCAACTACCTTCAGTGATACTGGCCTATATATTTTTTTCAGAGTCTTGTTTCTGAATCAGGGTGATGTGGGCCTCACAGACTGAATTCTGAAATATTCCTTCATCTCAAACGTGGAATAGTTTGAGAAGGAGAAGGATTAATTGTTTAAATGTCTGATATAATTCACCTGTGAAGCCATCTGATCCTAGATTTTTGTCTGTTGGGAGCCTTTTAAAAATAACTGATTCAATTTCATTAGTGGTCATCTGACTGTTCATATTTTGTATTCCTGATTCAATCTTGAAAGATGGGTAAAATCCTAGAAATATACAATTTCTTCTAGGTTGTCCACTTAATTGGCATATAATTGTCCATAGTAATATCACAATTTCTATGATACTAGTTGCAACTTCTTTTTCATTTCCAATCTATTTGGGTCCTTTCTTTTTTGAGAAGTCTAGCTAAAGGTTTATTAACTTGTTTATCTTTTCAAAAAATCAGCTGTTAGTTTTACTGATCTTTTCTATTGGTTTTTCAGTCCCTATTTCTGTTTCAATTTTTATTATTTCTTTCCTTCTATTACCACCTGGGTTTGCTTGTTCTTTTTCTATTTTCACTTTTACTCTCTATTTCTGTTTTGATTTTTATTATTTCTTTCCTTCTATTAAATTTGGATTTGTTTGTTCTTTTTCTAGTTCCTTTAAGTCCACATTTATTATTTTATATGATGTCTATGATATTTATTAACTGAGAAAAATTATTGTATAAAATATACTAGGACTATCATAAAAAAAGAATATCCTTGTAAGACAATTCCCAAGGAACACTGGTATTTCTGTCTGTTTATTTTAAAAACACAAAGTTAGAAATGAAAGAAAGGAGGGAAAGGACAAACTTAGGAAAGGCTGCTGGTTGTAACTGAATATAAATTAAAGTCTGGATGAATCAATTTGAACGATACTTAAAATCTATACATTATTACATAAATTATTTCTTACCTTTTGACAGCTTTGGTCAATAGGGTCTACTGGAGTAGATCTGGGATGGGTTACTCTAACATCATCTCTTCCACATTCCAAATTGGCCCATAATTCAGTTATAAGTGCATTAATAAACCCTAAGAAGAATTTTACATCATATTTATAGTATATTATTTCTTTGAATTGTGGTGAAAAGACATAATTATCCTTCTGACAAAACTGTTTCACAATGACAAAAGACATACTTGAATCCTGTATAAGAAATAATCTCTAACCTTGGTAGAAATTAGTGCTGGTATTGTTAACATGTGCTTATGATACAACTATATAATGACTAAACTCTCATATGAAACCATGTAATGACTAAACTCTCAAAACTATTCCCCTAGGGGAATGAATTTTGAGTCCCAGTTCTTAATTCTTTAGTCAATAATCTCTCAGCATGTTTTCCTGAAAAAAAAGCAAAAAAGTTTACATGTTACTCTACAAATGAGCTAACAGTGAAATCCAGCCTGGAAGGAGGCATCAGGAGGCACCATAAGCAACCGAAGAGTACATGTGTTCTCTTTCTCTAATGTAACTATCCTTTTGTATTTCCATATGCTTAGAACAGTTCTCTATTTCATACAACTTTTGGTTCTATATAGTCTTCAAATTTTCCTGAGTCAGATACTACATATCTAAATGAAAGTGACTATTGAGTTTGATTATCAAATTCCTTTATGAGGAATCAAAGCATATGGAAAAGTGTAAAATAGAACACCTAATCATAAAATCAGTAATTTAGCAGTAACACATTAGAGAGAATGGGTTTCTAGTATAATAAAATATATAGGCTCTGAAAACAAGACTACCAGTGTTCAAATTACTAATCTGCCAGCTTATTAAGTTATATATCCTTGAATCTTTTGAATTCTAACATCAGTTCCCAATGTGAAAACTGAAAAAGTGCCACATTTGAAGGTTGCTGTGAAGTATAAATGAAACAATATACATAGAGTTCTTAATGTAGCATCTAAGACATCACAGGAACTCAGGCAGTGTAGTCTTCCTTCCTTTGTCCTATCAAAAATTGCATTTAATCCTTCCAAGTAAAGCTGGATACTATAAGGTTTAGAAGTTTAATGACTCAACCAACAGGGAAATCTGGGATTGAATCTAGTCTTCAAATGTTTCCACTAATGTGCCCCTGAGTACTATAAATGAATTGGATTTTATTCTAAATAAAGCAGTAAGTGGTTCGCTTAGGACAGCTTCTGCCAAGAAATATGTTTCATAATATAAGCAGTCCAAATAAGTTCATCCAAAAAATACTTAAGATTTAGGTACACCATAGAAAAATATTTTCATTTGAGGAGAGACTCAATAGTGACCACTGAGGTTCTGATTCTTCACTTCTAAGGTTTAAATACAATCACAGCATCTCTATCAGAGATTACATCTGGTCTCTGGTGCAGGGTTCAGGTAACTTTACAATACATTAAATCTTCAACGTTTGAACATCTTAAAAATCCAATCTGTAGTAGATAATATATCTGTCCATGGGATTTTCCAGGCAAGGGTACTGCAGTGGGGTGCCATTGCCTTCTCCGACTATAAACTCCAGAAATAGTGGTGAAAATTAAGTGGGTGAGAATTCAAGAAAGGAAATAAGAAAATGATATGTATGTATGACAACTATTATGACTATAAATATTGATTCATATATAAATCACTGAAACTGAGCATTAAAGCCTATCAGATGGAACTATTCAAGAAAAGATGATACACTTTTGATTTATAAAGTAAAGGGTTCTTAAAGCCATTAGGTATATCTTAGTTTAGGTTCATTATGTACCATTGTTCTGAGGAAAGAAAAAATTGCATATATTTTACAGAAAAAAAATTCCTAGTGGGATTTCATGGAAGAGAAAAGAAGGAAATAGCATTTTTACCTACAGCCTAACTTGGAAAGAAGAACTTCAGAGTGAAATAGCCGATACTTGATCATGGCAGCTGAATTTTGTATCAACTGGCTCATTTTATTTAAATTATACTTTTAAAGAACTTACCTGAATTTTGTAGAGCTATTGCACCTGCTGCTGTTGATGCCACTTGTGTAACCAAAACTCCACAACCAAACTTTTTATGCCTGCTGGTCTATGTAAATAAGAAAACATGAAAAGCAGGAAAACAAAGCATGCTAATATTTTATTTACATTTTATATGCAAACACTGATTTCTTTATTAAAATGTTAGACAGTCTTTCAAGTAAAGATAAGTAAAGATAACAAGAACAGAAAAAAAAAAAACTATAATGATCAGTGAGTTAATACTAACAAATATTTTTGACAATCTTATTTCAGAACTAGGCTCTGGTACCATCCTAAAACTAAGAAGTTTCATGACCTTAAACACGTCACTATGTCTCTAAGTCTCTTTATATATAAAATAAGGGACTTTGGACTAAATGAAAAGAGATTCCTTCTAACTTTTATTTCTGTTATCTTACTATTTTATCTTTTAATTGGTTCTTCAATAATAAACTATCATTGATTAATCTGTATTGACTGCCAATTTTTACACTGGGCTTTCAAATAAACAGCTTAAAAAGAACAATGGTACCTTCTTAAAAATCATCCTTTTAGAGGCAATATGATTTTTTTCCCCCAAAGGAGGAAGTTATACACACATGCACATAATCCTCATTTAATATACATTGTAGGAAACCGGAAATAATTGCTACTTCACAGAGAATATTATACATATATTCATGGTAAAGTTCAGGAGTATCTCTTAGCAAAAATCACAATAAGGAAATAACAAAGATACTATAAAATGTTCCTCCTTCCTCAGACTTCATAGGTCAGCCTGATCTTAGCCAAACTGTTTGATTTCTAAATAGAGCTAACCATTTAGAATTTGTATTTTTCAACATTTAATTGGATTCATGTCAATGTATGGCAAAGCCAATAGAGTATTGTAAAGTAAAATTTTAAAAATAAATATTTATTTAAAAAAATAAATAAAAGGATAAGCATAGGTTTCAATCAAATATTTAAAATATAAACTATACATTCTGTTTTAAGGGCAAAAAAGGGGGGGACTAAAAGACTGGAAAAAAAATTAGGCTTATTTCTTCAATTTTTTTGCTGCTCACATCTCTATAAATTTGCCTTCCAAATCTCATTCTCCATGTTCCTTACTTTACCATCCATTAATTTAGCAAGTAGATAACATAGAAGTACAGCAAAGTAAGTGTTTATCTTTTCCCACATGCCTTTTTTCATGACAGGAAGAAAAACACCTTACTCATCAATCATCCCAAACGACCCTACTGATTCAGATACGGAGCCATAGGGGTCTCCCAATCAAGACTAAATACTAAAAAAGAAGAGGCAAAGAAAACCTTCAGAGAAGTTACAGGGGCTTCATTAAACAAGACTTAGATTTCATGGACACTGTTAGAATACAACACCAGAATCTCAGTTCTAGAATTACTGCCATCAATAACTACGTGTGTGAACACAGGCAGATCATTTATACCAGCTTGAATCTCAACATTATTTTCAGCAAAATTAAAGAAAGTCTAGCTGCTTTCTTACAAGATAACTCAGAGTCTAAATTTTCAAAAAATGTCTTGAATGGTATAAACTGATATTAAAGTATTATACTAAATTATATGGTTGTAATTTACTGAGGTCCAGGGAACATCTTCTATTACAACTAATAGCACAATACAAAGGAAGATCAGATTGCTTTAAATTTGATGAATATAAAAAAAAATAACATCTAATCCTAGGTGTATTATCACAATAGTAAAAAGTTGTGTCTGAATGGTCTCAAGCATCTGAATGAGAAAGAAATATGTCTTTGAATTACTTGAATATTTTCAGAAATGGAACAAAAATGAAAACCCAAATGGTTAACTAGTATACAGGAGAAATTCAAACTCACCAACAGATCAAAACACAATTTATATAAACTTTAAAAGCCTGAAAATTTCTACATTTGCTATACAATGAATGTCTGTGTTCTGCAAAAATTCCTATGTTGAAATCCTAAGCCCCAGAGGGAGTGGTAGGAACTGGGGCCTTTGGGAGGCTATTTGTGAAAGTAGAGAGTGATCATGAAAGGGATTAATGCTCTTCTATAAAAATAAATAAATAAAAGATCCCCAAGAGGCCCTAGCCCTTTCTGCTAGACTACAATAAAAACATCAAGAAACAGCAGCTTCCAGAGATAAAAGGTAACACTTTTAAAAGCATACCTATGCTGATTCACTTCCCTGTACAGTGGAAATCGACACAACATTGTAAAGCAACTATATCCCAATTTAAAAAAAAAAGCAAACAAAAACAACAGCAACAACAACAAAAAGTATACCTATGATCCTAAGAAGCTCTGAAGTCTAGGGATATTTACTGTAATAGCAAAAAAAAATGAACATACTTCAATGATCTCTGAGAGAAAGGCCTAGATTTTAAATTTAAACAGTAGCAATAATAAAAGCCTTCTACAGATATATTTATTTATTTCAAAATGTAGACCCTAAACTCTCATTGACACATTTAGACCCAAAAATGGAATTCCACTGAGTTTTAATATATCCAGATGTCTGATATATTTATAAAACATCTGGATGAATGAGTTTTTCAATTTCATTTGGTTGTTTCATCCTGCAAAATAGTGATAGATATCAATATCAACTCTAATGCTTCTTGAAAAAATATCAAGTTAAATATTACAATGATATGTGAGTTTTTAATTGAAGTTTAATAATCTCTTCACACAAAGAAACCAGAATAATGTTCTTAATGGCTACAGAAACAAAAGCTCCTTTTGCCTGTGACAGATGATAATTCGCACCTGTAATTTTTTTGCGTATCGGTTGAACATAAATGTCACACATTCGTTGATGGCACCTGTTCTTTGAAGAAGGAGTAGTCCTTTGGGAGTGGCAGCAAAATTTAGCAAACCATCTAACAAATTCTCTTCCCAAGCCATACTGAAATAGGTAAAAAGAAAGGTATAAATGTCTTTATTATTATTCTCAAAACTGGAAAAAAAAAAAAACNTACTAAAAAAGAAGAGGCAAAGAAAACCTTCAGAGAAGTTACAGGGGCTTCATTAAACAAGACTTAGATTTCATGGACACTGTTAGAATACAACACCAGAATCTCAGTTCTAGAATTACTGCCATCAATAACTACGTGTGTGAACACAGGCAGATCATTTATACCAGCTTGAATCTCAACATTATTTTCAGCAAAATTAAAGAAAGTCTAGCTGCTTTCTTACAAGATAACTCAGAGTCTAAATTTTCAAAAAATGTCTTGAATGGTATAAACTGATATTAAAGTATTATACTAAATTATATGGTTGTAATTTACTGAGGTCCAGGGAACATCTTCTATTACAACTAATAGCACAATACAAAGGAAGATCAGATTGCTTTAAATTTGATGAATATAAAAAAAAATAACATCTAATCCTAGGTGTATTATCACAATAGTAAAAAGTTGTGTCTGAATGGTCTCAAGCATCTGAATGAGAAAGAAATATGTCTTTGAATTACTTGAATATTTTCAGAAATGGAACAAAAATGAAAACCCAAATGGTTAACTAGTATACAGGAGAAATTCAAACTCACCAACAGATCAAAACACAATTTATATAAACTTTAAAAGCCTGAAAATTTCTACATTTGCTATACAATGAATGTCTGTGTTCTGCAAAAATTCCTATGTTGAAATCCTAAGCCCCAGAGGGAGTGGTAGGAACTGGGGCCTTTGGGAGGCTATTTGTGAAAGTAGAGAGTGATCATGAAAGGGATTAATGCTCTTCTATAAAAATAAATAAATAAAAGATCCCCAAGAGGCCCTAGCCCTTTCTGCTAGACTACAATAAAAACATCAAGAAACAGCAGCTTCCAGAGATAAAAGGTAACACTTTTAAAAGCATACCTATGCTGATTCACTTCCCTGTACAGTGGAAATCGACACAACATTGTAAAGCAACTATATCCCAATTTAAAAAAAAAAGCAAACAAAAACANCTGCTAGACTACAATAAAAACATCAAGAAACAGCAGCTTCCAGAGATAAAAGGTAACACTTTTAAAAGCATACCTATGCTGATTCACTTCCCTGTACAGTGGAAATCGACACAACATTGTAAAGCAACTATATCCCAATTTAAAAAAAAAAGCAAACAAAAACAACAGCAACAACAACAAAAAGTATACCTATGATCCTAAGAAGCTCTGAAGTCTAGGGATATTTACTGTAATAGCAAAAAAAAATGAACATACTTCAATGATCTCTGAGAGAAAGGCCTAGATTTTAAATTTAAACAGTAGCAATAATAAAAGCCTTCTACAGATATATTTATTTATTTCAAAATGTAGACCCTAAACTCTCATTGACACATTTAGACCCAAAAATGGAATTCCACTGAGTTTTAATATATCCAGATGTCTGATATATTTATAAAACATCTGGATGAATGAGTTTTTCAATTTCATTTGGTTGTTTCATCCTGCAAAATAGTGATAGATATCAATATCAACTCTAATGCTTCTTGAAAAAATATCAAGTTAAATATTACAATGATATGTGAGTTTTTAATTGAAGTTTAATAATCTCTTCACACAAAGAAACCAGAATAATGTTCTTAATGGCTACAGAAACAAAAGCTCCTTTTGCCTGTGACAGATGATAATTCGCACCTGTAATTTTTTTGCGTATCGGTTGAACATAAATGTCACACATTCGTTGATGGCACCTGTTCTTTGAAGAAGGAGTAGTCCTTTGGGAGTGGCAGCAAAATTTAGCAAACCATCTAACAAATTCTCTTCCCAAGCCATACTGAAATAGGTAAAAAGAAAGGTATAAATGTCTTTATTATTATTCTCAAAACTGGAAAAAAAAAAAAACCTCAGCTTAATACTACCAACAATTAAACTTACAGAGAACATACTGGTTGCAAAGTATTTAATTGTTTAAAAATAAGATAAACAGCATGGCTTCCTTAACAGTGAGCTGTTATTCTACTATCTAATAATTTTCCTTCACTAAATGAATCAAATATTAACTGCACATATCAGCATTTCATTACACCAAAATTCTCTCAACCAGGTCTTAATCTCATTCCACATCTATTAAAATTCTGCTGTGCCTAAATTCCCCAAGCCCCAGCTCTCCATTATTTCTATAAATCCTTTTCATTAAGGAGTATTTGTCTTTTGACTTTCTAAAGTATATCTGGCACTTTATTTTCACTGGTTACTAGTTTTGCTTTTGAAGAATGACATTTTTTTCTCAGAATACTTCTAAAAGGCCAGTAGCATTCTCCAGAGAAAAAGAAAAGGACAACAACTCAAAACATTCAGAAGTCACACAATAAACAGGAGAGTCAGAGATAGAAATCTGGAAACACAGGAAGGGATATCAGCACTTTATCTGAAGTAACAAAGTAAGAAAATTTTCTACCCACCCTATTCCTACTTGCTTGGAAAAACAAGCTGGATATTAAAATAGGTAAAAATCAAATGTTTATATGTACAATGAAACAGAGTGTGGAAATGTGTGCCCTTTTGTTGCCCAAGGAAGTTTCAGAAGTATGTTTTGAAACTGGTAAGATTTGAAATCCAGGACTTTTCTGATTAAAAAAGAAATAATCAATACCTGTTGACAGATATCCATGAGTGGTGATCACAAACCAATGGTCAAAGATATAACCATGTTCAAACACAAAATAAATATCTTTTGGATAAAGAAGGACAAAGAAGTAAATACAGATGAGACAGAACATACTAAAAGCTTTCAAATACATATAATCAAGANTTGGTATTAGAGTTCAAACCAATGGTCAAAGATATAACCATGTTCAAACACAAAATAAATATCTTTTGGATAAAGAAGGACAAAGAAGTAAATACAGATGAGACAGAACATACTAAAAGCTTTCAAATACATATAATCAAGAATCCAAGAGAACAGAAGAAATATTTGAAAAATACTAAGAATTTTCTAGATCAAAAAAAAAGGTATCAGTCCAGTCTATTAAAAAAAAAAAAAAAAAACCAAAGTACTAAGCAGGAGTTAACTATATACCAATATAAAATTTAAAAAAAATGTTTTAAAGTATTAAGCAGGATAAACTTAAATCACACAGAAGTAGCAAATATCCAAAGAAAGAAATTAAAAGCTATGAGAGGAAAAGATATGACCTATACAAGTGGTTATACTAACAGATTTATCAGTTACTATTTACTCCAGAAGACAACGGAGTAAAACCTCAAATAGTACCAAGAAAGGATGGTCTATCCAAACTTTTATACCCAGATAAACTACCATTTAGAGGAGAGAAAATGTAAGACTTCAAAAGCTCTGAACAGGAGGTGGGGGTGGTTTGTGTGGGCTGGAAGGAGAATAGCTATTTTAAGACATAGAAAGATCAGTTTGCTTTCCTCAAAGCCTTAAGAACAATTAAACAGTTTACTTCTATTACCTTAAGACCTATAGTTAGAAACTTAAAAACATCTTTCAGTAAGGGAAAAAAAAGGAGCCTATCAGAAAGAATGACCTACAAGCTTCAAAAAATGGTGTAAAATAATAGATACAAATTTAATTTCTGTGTGAAGATATAAACTAGGTGATTAAAAATATTAAACCAAAATTCTAGATAACTATAACAAGACAGAACTATGGAGTATTTAAAGGAGCAGTAACTGGTCAAGGTACATTAAACTCCATACTGCTTTTCAAAACATTATATAAATACCCAATTACTTTATACTTTCTTAGAAAAATATATGGTTAAATGTATATTGAGAAATTAGGAACAACCACTTAAAGAAACATAACAATCATTTATAAAGTCAAAAGAAAGGGGAAAATAGGATAAAATGTACTGATCTAAGATAAGGAAATAAAGGAGAAAAGTAAAGAAAACAGAATAGGAATAGAAATAGAAAATACAAAAAGAAAAATAAGACCCAAACATCAGCATGGCAAAAATATAAAAAAACTTAAAACTCATCTAATAAAATATAGGAATTGTCAGATTGGATAAAAAATTCAAAATTTACTACTCTGAGTGACAGAAAATAAAGAGATGAAAAAAAAAATACTTTAATAGGCTGATCCAATCTCCATCTAAGCTCCTTTTTCAACTCCCATACACCATGAAATGGCCATAGGGCACATCCAGCAAGATGTTCAAGAAGATGTTAATGAGAAGAGATTTCTTTCCTAGATAAAAGTAAAGAATGAAAAGAAGTCATTTGTCCTACAACTTTTTTCCTGTTTGAAAGCTGTGAGCTCTAGAGGATAGCCATTGTGCAACCTTGAGCACAAAAAGAAAACATTAGTGATGTTTTCTCCTAAGAAAAGGAGGCTGGATCTCAAATTGCATCAATAAGTCAATGCCTGATAATATTTCATCAGATTTTTTTGCTTTATGAAAAAAAGAAAGCCTTACTGAGCTATCTGAAAATAGATATATCCTTAACTAATGTACTCTGCAAATACTAACTAAAGCAAAGTATATATACTAGTATCATATAATATAAAACTTAATGGAAGGAAGTAATGAGATACTACTGTAAAAGTTCCTAAGAAACAGTGAATTTTTATGTTCCTAAGGGATTGGGGGCAGGAGGAGAAGGGGACCGACAGAAGGTGAGATAGCTGGATGGCATCACTGAATCAATGGACGTGAGTCTGAGTGAACTCCGGGAGTTGGTGATGGACAGGGAGGCCTGGCGTGCTGCGATTCATGGGGTCGCAAAGAGTCGGACGCAACTGAGTGACTAAACTGAACTGAAGAGCATAAAATGCAAGTATGTAAAATAAAACCCCAGAATTACAGAGAAAAATGGACAAGTCAACTTTCAAAGTGAATGATTATACATAAGCAAACAAAATATTGGTGGTGCTATTAAAAAATCTGGAATATCTCTATCTACTTCCAATGAAGAACATAAAATAGTATTTTCAAGCAAAGACAGATTTTTAACTGATCCTGTACTACAACACAAAATCTCAACCCACCCGGAAGTATATATAACATACAATATTTTCTGAAAAGAACAGAAATGAATTAGAAGTCAACAGTATAATACAGTAGTTAAAGAAAAAACTATATTTTGCAAGTTAAATAATTCCAAATATTTCATGGATTTAAAGGGCAAAATCAAGATAACAATATTTTTANACTTTCATGCTGCCTCTCACTTACAGCCCACTGACCACACTATGTCTTCACTGGAAATAATGTTCTACCCTTTCTAGACATTTAATATCCATGTATTAACTTTAACTTACTTTAATTGTAACTTCTTCTGGAAAGATTTCCCCAAGTTAGCCTGTATGAACCCTCTATGATTTGTATCATAAATTTATCATACTATATTGCCATATTGTATTTACTTATTCGTATTTTTATACTACATAATAAGTTCTCTAAGGTATGTAGGCATCCACAGAATTCAGCAAAGCACCCAGTCCAATAAATACCTAAATACATGAGTAGAAAATGAATGCATGAATGAAGACAATAAATCATAAATCAAAGAAAACAGACATAAAAATTACCTGAAAAATTAATTGCAGCAACATTTTTACTCACCCCTTTATGTAAGGAAAAAGTTGTAGTTGATTTAAGTTTCACAACTATACCAAAAAAAAATTATAGCTGACATTTAGAAAATTAACTATTTGTTAAGCATTACATCATTAAGGAAATGAAAAAGATTTATTTGTTTGACTGGCTTTTTTTAGTTAAACAATGCCTATCTAAAGACACATTTTTTTTTTCAATTTCTCTAGACTACCACTTAAAACTCTAATTATCTTTTCAGATTATGCCAATACTCAATTAAAAAGAGATTCCATGAATATATGACCTTAATTTTAAAAAATATATATGTTTATATGGTTCCCATTAATCTGACTCCATATCCTATTGATAACTGTGGGAAAAAATACGAAAACATCTAAATTAAAAAATTAGTATAGAGACTTCCCTGGTGGCCCAGTGGTTGAGAATCTGCCTGCCAATGCCAGGGTTCTATCCTTGCACTGGCAAGATGCCACATGCAGTGGGGCAACTAAGGACGTGGCCACAATTGCTGAGCCCCTGTGCCCTAGAGCCTGTGCTCCACAACGAGAGAAGTCACCAGAAAGGGAAGCCTATGCACTGCAACAGAGAGTAGCTCCTAGTCACGGCAACCAGTCTTTGGGCAGGGCAACAAAGACCCAGCACAGCCAAAAATAAACAAATAAAAACTTTTACAGATTAGTATAAATAATGATTTAAAGAATTCTCCAATGCCAAAATCTAATTAAACGGTACTCCCACACATTTTGAAGTTATATTTTAAATGTAAACAGACTTCATTGGCCATCTGAAAAGTTCTACTGAATTTCCAATCTTAGTATTTGGTAATATTCCAAGCTTTCTGAAAGCACTATAACATGTCACATTTCCTAACTCCAAATGTAAATACAGGTTGAAATATAATAGATACTGCTATTTTTTTTCCTCTTATAAAAAATACAAGTATATATGATCTCTAAAGTTTCCCCTAGATGAACTTTTCTTTGTTTTTTTACCACAGTATCTATCCATTTCTCATTTTAAATCTATTTCAGCAAATGTGAAAAAATAGATGAGCTTAAGTCAATCATACTTACATGTTCTGGGATTCCTGGCTAACCAAAGAAATAGAATCAGAACCCTCTACTGGAGTAGGAATTCTTTCTGATAGCAGACTTGTCTAAAATATAAGAAATATACATTTTTCTTACATATAGCATTACTCATAAGCTGTCATGCTACATCTTTATATTTGACTCTTACTGTAATTAAAGATTAAATTACTTGCAAATTTTAAATTATTTGATTCTTAACACGCAAAGTTATTCATAAATAAGGCACATAGAAAATGTAGGGGGAAGATACTGACATACACTATATTTGAATATTGCTCCATTATGATCTCCAGTGTCCATACAAAATCCCAACTATCTATAAAAATTGCTCAGAAATAACTTCCAAAGAGTAAATCTATATAGTGACAGTCTATTTTAAGTCCCTTTTACCTGAAGAAATGAAACCAAGGCAAAGGCTAACAGAGTTTTACCAAGACAATGCACTGGTCATAGCAAACAATGCTTCCAACCACACAAGAGAGGACTCTACACATGAACATCATTAAACTCAATACTGAAATTAGACTGACTGATTATGTTCTTTGCAGCTGAAGACACAAAAGCTCTATATAGTCAGCAAAAACAAGACCAGGAGTTTACTGTGGCTTAGATCATGAACGCCTTATTGCCAAACCCAGACTTAAATGAAGAAACTAGGGAAAAACCACTAGACCATTCAGGTATGACCTAAATCAAATCCCTTATGATTATATAGTAGAATTGAAAAATAGACTTAAGGGATTAGATCTGACAGAGTGCCTGAAGAACTATGGAATAAGGTTCGTTAACACTGTACAGGAGGCAGTTATCAAAACCATATCCAAGAAAAAGAAGTGCAAAAAAAAAAAAAAGAAGGCAAAATGGTTGTCTGAGAAGGCCTTAAAAACAGCTGAGAAAAGAAGAGGAGTGAAAGGCAAAGGAGAAAAGGAAAGATTTAGCCATCTGAATGCAGAGTTACAAAGAAGAGCAAGGAGAAATAAGAAAGTCTTCCCAAGTGACCAACGCAAAGAAATAGAGGGAAAAATGACTGGGAAAGACTAGAGATCTCTTCAAGAAAATTAGAGATACCAAGGGAACATATCATGCAAAGATGGGCACAATAAAGGTCAGAAATGGTATGGATATGACAGAAGCAGAAGATATTAAGAGGTGGCAAGAATACACAGAAGAACTATATTAAAAAGATCTTCATGGCCCACATAACCACAATGGTGTGAGCACTCATCTAGAGCCAGACATCCTGGTGTCCAAAGTCAAGTGGGCCTTAGGAAGCATCACTACGAACAAAGCTACTGGGGGTGATGGAATTTCAGCTGAGCTATTTCAAATCTTAAAAGATGATGCTGTGAAGTGCTGCACTCAAAATGCCAGCAAATTTGGAAAACTCAGCAGTGGCCACAGGACTGGAAAAGGTCAGTTTTCATTTCAATCCCAAAAAAAGGCAATGCCAAAGAATGCTCAAACTACTTCATAGTGCACTCATCTCACACTCTAGCAAGTAATGCTCAAAATTCTCCAAGTAAGGCTTCAACAATATGTGAACCATGAACTTCCAGATGTTCAAGCTGGATTTAGAAAAGGCAGAGGAACCAGAGATCAAATTGCCAATGTCTGTTGGATCAAAGAAAAACCATGAGAGTTCCAGAATAACATCTACCTCTGCTTCATTGACTACACTAAAGCCTGTGACTGTGTGGATCATGACAAACTGGAAAATTCTTCAAGAGATGGGAATACCCGACCACCTTATCTGCCTCCTGCGAAACCTGTATGCAGGTCAAGAAGCAACAGTTAGAACTGGACATGGAACAATGGGCTGTTTCTAAATTCGGAAAGGTTAAGGCTGTATCCTGTCACCCTGCTTATTTAACTTCTATGCAAAATACATCATGAGAAATGCTGAGCTGGATGAAGCACAAGCTGAAATCAAGATTCCTGGGAGAAATATCAATAACGTCAAATATGCAGATGACACCACTCTTATGGAAGAAAGTGAAGAAGAACTAAAGAGCCTCTTGATGAAAGTGAAAGACAAGAGTGAAAACAGCTGGCTTAAAACTCAATATTCAAAAAACGAAGATCACAGCATCCGATCCGATCACTTCATAACAAACAGATGGGAAACAATGGAAACAGTGACAGACTTTTATTTTGAGGGGCTCCAAAATCAGATGTAGATAGTGACTGCAGCTATGAAATAAAAGATGCTTATTCCTTGGAAGAAAAGCTATCACAAACCTAGACAGCATATTAAAAAGCAGAGACATTACTTTAACAACAAAGGTCCATCTAGTCAAAGCTATGGTTTTTCTAGCAGGCAAGAACGGATGTGAGATTGGACAATAAAGAAAGGTGAGTGCAAAAAAATCAATGCTTTTGAGCTTTGGTGTTGGAGAAGACTCTTGAAAATCCTTTGGACAGCAAGGAGATCAAATCAGCCAACCTGAAAGGAAATCAATCCTGAATATTCATTGGAAGGACAGATGCTGAAGCTGAAGCTCCAATACTTTGGCCACTTGATGCTTCTAATGAGAAGAGATGAATCATTAGAAAAGACACTGATGCTGGGAAAGACTGAAGGCAGGAAGAGAAGGCGATGACAGAGGATGAGATGGTTGGATGATATCACCGACTCAATGGACATAACTTGAACAAACTCCAGGAGATGGTGAAGGACAGGGAAGCCTGGCATACTACAGTCTATGGGGTCTCAAAGAGTTAGACACAACTGAGCAACTGAACAACAACAACAACAAGAGCCAAAAAAAAAGACTGCAGCACCCAGTTAAGTTGTAGAGCTCGATCCTAGAGGGACAGGGTGTACTGAAGTCATCTTTTGACAAGTTAGAAATCATTATGCCCTTTGGAATACTGTGATGCTGAAGAAATTCAGTAAGATATTTTAACTTTAGTATAATATTATAACACTGAACATGTCTGAAATAAAGATTTTCAGGGAAGGAAAAAAGATTGAAAATACTTACCTTCTTCCAAGCCTTTGCTATAGATTCATGCAAACTATAAGGAATTAACACCTGTAAGCCTTCACATGTACCGTATATTTGACGACACACAGAAGTAAAAGCTCCTTTAACCACAGGAAGCATTTCTGATCCAGAAAAAATAGAAATATCTTCATCAAGAAGTTTTTTCGAAAACTGGGCAATTAGATGAGCACCTGTAGGACTAAAAGATGATACCAAAACAATGTACTTCAAGTGACCTAATTTGACTGAATTGCTTTCTCTGCACAGGTATGTCACTAACTTGTCTGTTTGGTAGTAAAGCTCACTTATTTTCATTTGTTTTACTTTTTTAAAATTCTACTTTTTAACTTTAACATTTAGTATATAAAACATACTCATGATTCTAAAGTCAGATCTAGGTACAATCAAGGAATAATCTCAGAGATCTTTTATCTATGCCTCTTAATCCAAATATTTTTTTCCTTTCTTCTAAACTATTGCTTTTCTTTCCTTTAAAGCTATTACTACTCTTTTATCATTTCCTTTTGAAAATAAGACAAATATAATTTTATTTATTCATATTTCCTTCTACTATACAAAGGGTAACATTCTATAAACTTTCTTCTGTTTTGTTTTTCACTTTATATATCCTGATGACAACTCTACAGCCATACATAAAAAAAAAATCTCAAAAAAATTTCTCATCCCCTTTTCACTACTGCTAAGCACTCTTTTGTATAAATATAATTCAATCTATTAAGTCTCTTGTGATTGAACACCTGGGATGTTTCTAATCTTCTCCTAATAAAATTAGAAACTCTGAACCACTGCACAATGAGGATTCAAAAGAAATGCTAACATTTTATGTCTTTTCTGTTTAACTTCAATGGGAGGGAGACACCTAAAAAAAAGAAACCTAGAAATCATAATGATAATAATGGGATAAAATTAACTACATACAATTAAATGATGTTTATATAAAAGAAAAAATATAGGGAAGTGATGAACAATAAAAAGAACCTTAGAACTCATGGCAAAGAGTTAGTCTTCCTAATTTTAAAAGAACTATTATATATGGATAATGGATAAGAATATTTCCATATTATATATTGATAATTATTATATATGCATATATGGATAAGAAAAAGGCTTTCCAGATATATGGCTGGAAAAAGGCTTCCAGGTTAAATATGTCAGATTGAACATATTACATTCACATCTACTCCCTTCTGAAATATTAAAATACAACAGTAAACAAAATTTTCAGAAGGCTCTTGTAGCCATCAAGGACAAGGAGAAAAAAAAGGGGTATTATAAGTAACAAAGTTTAGGAATGTAGGAAAAAATGAGTAATTTAGGATCCAGAAAAATTGCATAATCAAAAATAAAACAATTAGAAACAAGAATTACACTCCTAGTAATACTGAATCAAAGTTATAGAAATCCAAGCCTCAATGTTTCCATCTGTATAACAGAGATAACCACAAAGGCCTCTTCCTTAGTCACTGGGAGGATTAAATGGTTACCACCCCCACACCAATCTCACCCAAAGACTTTGATCCTATGTGACTATCGTCAGCAAGATAATATGTTCCCAGATGTAAACATATTAAAACACATGATGGAACAAAATAACAACAGACGGCAGGAAAAGTTTGGAACACACAAAAAAAGGAAGAACAGAGGCAAAATAGAAAACAGTAACAAATATGGTAAACATTAATCCAATCATATCATACTCTAAATGACAAGGATCAATTAAAAGAAAGACTATCAGAGTAGATAAAAAAACAAGATCCAGTTATGTGCTATCTATAGAAGCCTATTAAATATAATGATAAAGACAGATTAAAAGTAAACAGATAAAGACATCATGCTGATGATCAAGAGAAAGCTATACTAGCTATATTAACTTCAGACATCACAGCAAGGAAAATTATCCAAAAGGCATATTATGTAATAAAGGGGGTCAATTTTGCAAAAAGATGTAACAATCCTTAATGTGTACCTGACAGTGTCAAAATGCATGAAGGAAAAATTGACAGAATTTCAAGGAGAAAAAGATGAGTTCACTGATGCAGTCTGAAATTTCAGCACTTTTCTGTCAGTAATTGACAGATCCAGCATGAGGACAAAGCTGAAATGAACACAAAAAACTACCAACAGCTTATAATTGGTACCTACAGAATACTTCCAGCAGCAGAATATACATTTTTCTCAAGCTCATATAGAACATTCACTGAGAGATCACATTATGGGCCATAAAACACATTTTAACAAATTAAAAATATCAATCATACAAAATATGCTCTCAGAACCATAAATAACTCATAGGTCAAAGAAGTATCCAGAGAAGTCTAAAACTATCCTGAACTAATGAAAATGAAAACACAACTCATTTGTTGGATGCAGCAAAAGCAGTGTTTAGAGGGGGAAGTTTACAGCACCGAATGCATATAATAGAAAGACGATCTAAAATTCAATAATCTATAAACTTTCACCATAGAAAGTGAAATTAAATCCAAAACAAAGCAGAAAATAAAAATTAGAACAGAAATCAATGAAATTAAAACAGGAAATGAGTGGGGGGTGGAAAGCTAGTCTTTTGAAAGATCAGTAAAAGTAAAAAGACTCTAATGAGGTTAGAGAGGAAAAAAGACACAAATTAATAATATGAGAGGCTATCTCTAATTCCATTGATTTTAAACAGGTAATAAAGGAATACTGTAAAAAAACAAATATATCAATAAAAAGCCTATGCCCACACATTAGAAAACTTAGATAAGTGGACCAGTTCCTTGAAAGACACAACCTGCCAAAACACAAACGATCTGAAAAACCTACCTATTAACAAAGTAGAATAAATAATAAACTTCCTAAATAGAAAACACTTTGCCCAAATAGGTACACTGGTGAACTCTATCAAACATTCAAGAAATTATACCAAATCTCTTTCAAAAACTAGAAGTAGAATAGTTCCTAAATTATGAGACTTGTGTTACAATAAGGCCAGACAAGAATCATGAAAACCACAGACTGGTCTCTCTCATAAACGCAGACAAAAATCCTTAAATATTAGTAAATCAAATCTAACAATGTATAAAAAGAAATATTCTAGGTATGCAAGGTGATTCAATATTTTAAAAAAATCAATTAATGTAATCTACCACATTAACAGAATAAAAGAACACTCATTGTGGTGTTATTTGTGGAGGCAAAATCATAGACACTACCTAATATCCAATAATGTAGAGAAATTTGAATAAATTATGGTAAAGTCATACAAAAATATATTGTAGAGCTATTAAAAACGTTTCATTCTATATTCACCTAGGAAGAGGTTATGGTTACACACAAAAAACCCACAAGTAATGTATACACCACTTTTGAAAAAAAAGAATTCTATGACTATGAACATATATATTTGATGCATCATTACAGGTACAGAGAAGGTCTAGAAGCATAAACATAATGTTATCACTGGCTGACACAGGTGATAGAACTGAATTAGGGTTAGAGAAGGAAGATGGGGAAGTAGTTAGCTTTCCTTTGTATGGTTTAACTTAAAGTAAGTCATTCGTGGCTTTAGAATTTCTAAGAGTATAGTCCAAGGGAGCAAAAAAGATCCTATGTAGAGTGAACCATTCTAGTTTTCTTTTGAAGTTACAGACATCAAGACCTACTCTGCCTGTAGAATTCATAATGCTGGTTATTCCTTCAAATATCTGATGATCTAATATGTTAGTAGTTGATCAAGAAACCTAACTAGATAACTATCTAGAATAGCTATCCCAATTTTGATTAATATATGACAAGATTTTTGTAAACTTTAAATCAGATTTGGGAAAACACTAAAAAATTCTGCAAATTATTCAAAACAGAAACATACCTTTTTTCTTCAGAAGAGTTCATATTTTCTCCATAAAGTAGTAGGGTAAGTCCTTCTTCCACAGATGCAATTCTTGCCAAAATATGAGCTGTATGAATTAAAGCTGTTTCAGAGCAATTTGGAGCAGCCTGTATGTTAAATATATCATATAATTTTATGACATGCTAAAATATCACAGACTAACATTCAAGGATGGTACTGTAATCTAATAAAGTTATATTATCACAACAAAAAAGAAAGTTAATGATTGTTAGGCTGTGAAATATGTCTGAACTAAATGCATCATTAGATTATATTCTCATACTATCACAGTTGATGGAGAAGGAAAGAGCAACCCACTCCAGTGTTCTTGCCTGGAGGATCCCAGGGACGGGGGAGCCTGGTGGGCTGCTGTCTATNTCCAAGGGGCGGTTATCTGTCCCAGTTCTAGCCAATGAGTGGTAAGACTCTGCAAGGGGATTTCTGGGAAAGGTTTCCTTAATCTGAAACAGACATCTGAAGAGGATATTTCTGCATCTCTGGAGCTGCAGAAACTCATCTTGTGACCATCAAAGAAGCCAGCCTGCAGTTCAGGTGAAGACTCCAGAATTAATGAAGGTAGGGGTGACACCTATCCCACATTGAAGGTCAGGAACGGTGGCGGTAAGGAGATACCCCTCATCCAAGCTGTGCTTTGCTGAAGCAGCCCTGAAGAGATACCCCACGCCCAAGGTAAGAGAAACCCAAGTAATTAGTACATAGGAAATACTAAAAACTAGAGAGTGGTGTCAATGCTAGAGACTATCTAGAAGTCTAAGTCTACTAAAGTTTCTATTCTTTCTGGGACCTACTTATGCACCTGTAGTTACATGGATGCAATGCACCTATTCTCTACGATAATTTTGAATATATCTATACAGTGACTGCAGCTATGAAATTAAAAGACGCTTGCTCCTTCAAAGTAAAGCTACGACAAACCTAGACAGTGTATTAATAATCAGAGACATCACTTTGCCAACAAAGGTCCATATAGTCAAAGCTATGATTTTCCAGTAGTCATGTACAGATGAGAGAGTTGGATCACAGGCTGAGTTCCACAGAATTGATGCATTTGAACTGTAGTTCTAGAGAAGACTCTTGAAAGTCCCTCGGACAGTAAAGGAGATCAAACCAGTTAATCCTACAGGAAATCAACCCTGAATATTCATTTGAAGGACTGATCTGAAGCTGAAGCTCCAACACTTTGGCCACCTGATTGTGAAAAGCCTACTCACTGGAAAAGACACTGATGCTGGGAAAAAACTGAAGGCAAAAGAAGAAAGGGGTGACAGACAATGAGATGGTTGGATGGCATCACTGACTCTGGACATAAACTGAGTAAACTCTGGGACAGAGTGGAGGACAGAGGAGCCTGGCATGCTGTAGCCAGGGAGTTACAAAGAGTCGGACATGATTTAGTGACTGAACGAAAAACACATTGCAACCAACACATTCTAATAAATTCAGTGGGTTAGTTTAACTAATGAGGGGTCAGGTATATTCACCTTAAGAATTCTTAACTAGATGATCTAATGTTTAATTTGTTACTTTCACACTAAATATCTTTCTTAAAAGAACTTCTCTATATTCCTTCATTCATACACACATTTTTAAACTTTCTTTTTCCTCATTTTCAATATTCTGTTTGTTTAATATTCTGTCTTTCCTATTAGAGCAGGTTCCTTAAAAAGCAATGACCATGTCTTAGTCACTTCTATATTTCAACTACCCAGCACAGAGCCAGTGATGCAGCAGGGGCTCAGTGGGTAGTGTTCAATGTCTTACGTGAGATAATGAATGTCTATTATGTGCCAGACAGTTGTTTTTTACTCTCAAGAATCATTGCAACTTAGGTACAATTACAGAAGAACATAATGTGAGAATATAGACAAACATCTAAATTTGTCAGGGNAGTGTTCAATGTCTTACGTGAGATAATGAATGTCTATTATGTGCCAGACAGTTGTTTTTTACTCTCAAGAATCATTGCAACTTAGGTACAATTACAGAAGAACATAATGTGAGAATATAGACAAACATCTAAATTTGTCAGGGAGAATTGAGAAAAAATTTCAAGATACAATAAACTATGGTCTGAAGAACAAAAAGACCAAGTTATAGACTTTCCAGGACAAGGAAAAAGTGTTTGAACATAGGGAAATACTATAACCTGACTTAGAAATTGCAAATGATCTCTTATAACTGGAATATACAGGAAAGAAACAGGTACAATATAAGAAAACGGAAAACTCAATATAAATGTCTAGTTGAAAAGTCCGAAGTTTATCCAGCAAGCAACAAGTAGCCTTAGTGACAAAATAGGAATAGGCTGGAAAGTGGAAAAACTGAACAAGAAAAAAATGTGTATATTCCAAGCAAGAAATTATCAGGGCTTAAACAAAAGTAATACCTATACTCGTGGCTCAGCAGTAAAGAATCCGCCTGCAATATAGGAGATGCACATTTGATCTCTGGATTGGGAAAATCCCACGGAGGAGGAAATAGCAACCCATTCCCATAATCTCACTGGGAAAATCCTATGGACAGAGGAGTCTGGCCAGTGGGCAACAGTCCCTGGGGTCACAAAATAGTCGGAACTGACTGAGCATGCATGTGCACACACAAACAAAAGCAAAAACAGTGGGGATTAAGAGAAATACCTGGATTTTAGACATATGGACGGGGGAAAAAGTCTATAGGTCTTAAATACAAATTGAATGTAGAGAACACTTACAGAACAGAGCAAGGGCAGGAAAAAAATACTGTTTTGAAAATGCTGAGTTTGGCTCATGAAATAAATAACAAAAAAAGGTGTTCAGTAGGTACCTGAAGTTAGTAGGCAGCTAAAGAAGTCTGAAGCTGAAGAGATCTAATCATCCAGGGAAAGTATACCAAGGGAAAGCAAAGTGAACTAGGTCTTGAATCACTGAGACAGCAGGGACTTAGAAGGGAAATCACAGAGGTAACAAAGAATATTTAGAAAGGGACAGAAAAAAACAGAAAGATTGTAGGAACGCTAAAGAAACATAATTTCAGAAGTGATCTACTGTGTTAATGATCAAATCTGAAAAGTTACATGTTTTAAAATTAGAGGCAACTACAATCAAAGCTCCATCAGTGATATGATGAAGGCAAGATTATAATACAATGAGGTGAGAAACAATTGGAAGAGAAGGAGCCAAGACAAGAATGGTAACCTGCTATAATTAAAAGCTTATTGTTAAAAAGATCAGATATAAGGTGGTAGTTAAAATTGTGCACTGGGTAATCAAGAGTTTCCCCCATCCAACACATTTACAGGTAAAAGAAAGGTGCCAATAAAACAGAAAGTTAAAGATAGATAGATGAAAGCTAAGAAGCAATATGGGAAATAGGTGGGGAAACAANTTAAAAAGATCAGATATAAGGTGGTAGTTAAAATTGTGCACTGGGTAATCAAGAGTTTCCCCCATCCAACACATTTACAGGTAAAAGAAAGGTGCCAATAAAACAGAAAGTTAAAGATAGATAGATGAAAGCTAAGAAGCAATATGGGAAATAGGTGGGGAAACAATGGAAACAGTGGCAGACTTTATTTTTTGGGGCTCCAAAATCACTGCAGATGGTGACTGCAGCCATGAAATTAAAAGACACTTACTCCTTGGGAGGAAAGTTATAACCAACCTAGACAGCATATTCAAAAGTGGAGACATTACTTTGCCAACAAGGGTCCGTTTAGTCAAGGCTATGGTTTTTCCAGTAGTCATGTATGGATGTGAAAGTTGGACTGTGAAGAAAGCTGAGGGCTGAAGAATTGATGCTTTTGAACTGTGGTGTTGGAAAAGACTCTTGAGAGGCCCTTGAACTGCAAGGAGGTCCAACCAGTCCAACCTAAAGGAGATCAGTCCTGGATGTACATTGGAAGGACTGATGCTAAAGCTGAAACTCCAATACTTTGGCCACCTCATGCGAAGATTTGACTCATTGGAAAAGACCCTGATGTTGGGAGGGACTGGGGGCAGGAGGAGAAGGGGACGATAGAGGATGAGATGGCTGGATAGTATTACCGACTCGATGGACATGAGTTTGAGTGAACTCCAGGAGTTGGTGATGGACAGGGAGGCCTGGCGTGCTGCGATTCACAGGGTCACAAGGAGTCAGACACAACTGAGCGACTAAACTGAACTGAACTGAAGAAGCAATAGCTATGGTTCAAGATCCAGGAGTATGTTTCTTAGCTCTGATATACGGTTTACATTTCGAAATTTATGTTATGGCATTCTATAATATTAAGTTGTATATTATGATCTATTTATTTCTTCTCTGGTCATCCTGTTTTCCTGAGGCTAAGATCAAAATATTTTCATTATGAACACTTACTTTCCCAGAATTCCACACTTTGTACCTCAGTCACATAAATGTTTAATGCTTTCTGAATGAGCAATAAATGATGAATATGTGAGTGGGTGAACAGTTGCCCATCCCACTGAAAGGTGGGCAAACGGAGAAGAAATCAATAAAAACACTACAAAACACAGACACAGAAAATCAAAAACCTTTAGTCTATTGCTAAGGCTTTTAGTAATTTCCCAGAAATTTAGTCACAGGAATGGAGAGATATATTACACAGACTGCGTTAGTGGTAATGGTATCAACTCTTCTACCTATTAAATGCCTGACATTAAGCAGTTTCTTTCAGCCTCGGGTCTGATGGATACAGTATATAATGTAAGGCAATATAATGCACAAACTGCAGAGACATACATACGTTCAGAACTTATAAGTTTATCTAAAATAAGACTTGTTCTTCATACTTAAAAAAAAATGACTCCAGGAAAATATTTCCAAAGGCTATACAGTTGTCATTAAAACAAACAACAAAGTACTCATAAGACTTAAAAGATTTATAAAACAAACATCTTAATAGAAAACTTCAGTCCTTGCCTGACCGGAAAAAAAGATTAAGATGTTATATGGACTCTTCCCTAACACAGTCATAACTAAAATCAACTAACTGTATGAAGTAAGATTGAAAATACATTTATATGGAAAATGGTATAATACTTCAGATGATCAAATTTAGAAGTCCCATTGAATATTCACTAATACCCAATTAAGAGACTCTTTATTACCAACCTTAGTTCCTTTCATTAAGTTATGAATAGGCTGAAGAAGAGCCTCGATCACAATGTTGTTATATAAGCATTCAACTGCACATTCTTTCTGATCACAGAGTATACACAGAACTTCAGTTGCCATACTTGCAGGAGAATAATCCTCTGATAAAGAAGAAGTATTTTTTGAAAATTTAATAAGACATTACTTACATCTTTTGTTCTGTGTTAGCTATTGCTGTTTCAAAAAGCTCATCAAGGTTAATTAAAGAGTTTAAAAATCATACAATTCAATGCTCAGAGGATGACTTATTACCAAATTATGACCTGAAACTTGAGAATATTTGCTTAATGTATCTTCAAGTTAATGAAAGTAAATGACATTATAAACACCAAAAGACATCATTAGATCATTTGCTGTTTGACATTAAAGCTCTGCTTGATAGTGAGGATGTGGTTTGAAGCAAATTCACAACTACTCCCCTCCTGGCAAACATCTTTCTTTTTGCATTCACTTTTCTTCTTTTTCTTAAAAAAAGAAGAAAGTATATTCAGGTGGCAAGCCTGGGAGAAAACTAGAATCATTAAAAAATATAAAACACAGCCAAAAAGAAAGCAGAGGAGAAACTGTAATGGAAACTAGCATATTTCTTGTATTAGCATTAAACCAATGAAATAAATGAACATTTTTTAAGACTTTAAAAAATATATATATTCAGGAAGATGCAGATATAAATAAATATAATATAGAGAACAGTCCCAAAATTAATGTGATATTTTTAGTTTCATAGAGAACAGTCCCAAAATTAATGTGGTATTTTTAGTTTCATAAATTAACATTTTCAGATATTTGCCTCCTAATATAGTAAACAAAATAGTGTTTTACATGAAGAAAAGTTCTTAATTTATACTCTAATATTCCACACTCCATAAATTCACTAAGCAAATACTTGATGGGACCAATGTAATTTATTATGAATAATGCTACCTTAATGACATCTCTTTACCAAATGAGGTCTGTCAAAACATCCAGAAAATAGAATATTTTTCCATGGTTTCTATTTCTCTATTTATAATAGAAGCAGATTACCTAAATGACCAGGTGATGTCATCTTTGGACAAGTTGGTGAATGATAGATAAGTTGGGTAAACAGAACCAGAAGATCTGTAAGGGATACTGAATCTTCAAAAAAGAAGAAAAAGAAAGTCATTTTCTAGCATATGTTTACAAGTTAGAAAATTTTAAACTAATCATCCATCCTCCTAATCTGAGTTTTCATAGAGACTATGGGACAATTAGGAAAAAAGGGTCTGTAATACAAGATTCTATCCAGAAGAATAAATTAGACATAGTTGCCTAAAGATCACAGCTAGTTTTTAGCGGAATCAGAACAAGGACTTCTAGTTCTGAATCCAGACTTGAATCATCCAATATATCTAGGATTTTAAAAGGCAGAGAAAGAAAATAAGGAAAACATTAAAGACAGGGGAAACAGAATTATACAAAGAAAGAAGCACATACTGGGAGAAAAAAAAAAAAAAAAACACTTTACATAAGCCTGTCAGCAAACTGAAAGGTATCTTGCTCAATATCCTAGAAGAGACCAAGCCAAATCTCTAAACTAAAAAATCATAGCACAAATTTTACCATACCTGAACATATTCATATCTCCTAATTACACTTACCTTTTCTAGTCTTTAACTTTATAGGAAATAGCTTTCGGCCTTGTGAATAGATCAGCAATCTTCCCAAAAGGCTCAGTGAATGAATGAAATAAATGTATTGTAATTCCTGTCCTGAGTAGTAGAAAGTTTTCTGCTTAATCCCTTAAAAGAAAAACAATTACATTTGTTTTAATGCTGTTATATTTCATTGTACCTGTTTTTATTTCTCTCTGAACATTAAACAAGGTTGCAGTCTATAATGGAGACACTTGGTATAAATTTCTTTAAAAATCCTTTACTGTCTCCCAAGATACTTTAATACACTTAAATCTAAAGAAAAGCATTCATTATAAAATTTATCAAATCTCAGAAAAGTATAACAGGCATACAGTGATCATTCTAAAACAAATACCTTAAGATTGTTAGTTATCTGTCATTATAAAGAGACTGAATTAAGGAAGGAACTCAATATAAAACATTATTACTGCATAATTCCACCAGTTAAAGGCCAGTAACACAATCATATTTATAACCATGTTAGTAGATGAAATTAGAATTGCTAAAATAAAGGCACCTTCTAACATATATCATTTATTCACTCATTCATCCATACATTCGAGATCTACTGAGTACCTGTTTATATAAGACCTTGAACTATTTGCTGGTATCAAAAACAATGAAGAGTGAAACCAGGCTTCCAATGGCAAACAGCCTGATATGAACAGAGGACGGGAAGGATAAGTAGGAGAAACAAATGGCTAGAGGATAGCAGCAACGTATCAGGACTTAACTTCAGAAAGAGTATGGGCTTTATTATAGAGGCAACTGAGATGATACTAAAGAGTTTCAAGCAGAAAAGTAATCAAATATGCTTGTGGAAAACTGAGTGAGGGCAACATGGAAAGGTGAATGGAAGAAGGTCAAGGCTTAAAGTAACACTCATTAGGAAAATCACGAACAAAAGCATCCATTAGAAAAGAGAATGGAGAAGATGAGACAAAAAATAAATGTTCAAGGAAATAAAATTAATGTGCCTTAGCTAGAATTACATGCAGACCATGAAAAGATTTAAAAAAATTCTCAAGTTTCTGAGTACATTGTAAATTCTTCTTCTATTTATTTCTGAAGAAAAAATGTTTAGAAAGATAATAATAATTTCAGTCCTTGATATTTTAATATTGACATTCCCAAGGATCTTCCAAACAGAATACTGAGTACATTGGTCTGGGACTCAGGAAAGGAATACAGACTTAAACATTTCAGGGTGATCATTTATATATAAAAATATGTAATACTTGAAACCATGAGAGTGAACGGGCTCCCTCAAGAGACAACAGGTAGACTAAGCTGAAAAAAAAAGCAAAGAGCAAAACTTTTTAAAGTACAGACATAAAAAGAGCCTTTCAAATGACTAAGAAAAACGTGTTAGATGAGAATGAAGAAATCTAAGAAAGAATGGTACCAGGAAGATGAGGGAAAGAGTCAAGAGAGGCAAATGCTGTAAATGAGGGCAAGAAAGAAGAGAAATGAGCAGCAGAAATAAAAGTCTCATTGCCATGGTTGAGAAGTGAATAGGAGATAAAGAAATGGGGCCTGGGTATATATTCAATAGTTAGAAGGCCTTTTCTCTTAAGGAAAGCAAAGAGAAGTAAGGTACATATGAAATTGCTCAGTTTTTTATATGAAAAATACGAGCAGGTTTAGAGAATGCAAGGAAAGGTACCAATAGAAAGGAAGACAACAACAAATGAAACAATGGTTCTTAAAGAAACAAACCAAAACACCAGATATAGGAAGAGAATCAAGAGCAGACAACTAGTTCAATCTAGTTCAATCTGGAACAGAAGGATTACCTCTTCATTCTAACTGGGAGAAAGGGAACATTGACAGGGCACATGAATATGCATCTGCATGCATAAATGCAGGACATCTAGGAATTTCCTATCTAAAAACGTCCATTTTTCCCAGTGAGGTAGGATGCAAGATTTCCTCTTAGAAAAAAGTGGGCAGGGGCAAGACAGTGAGTTTGATGAAATTCAGTGAACACTAAGAAAGAATATCTAAAATGATTCCAAAGCAACACAAAGAGCTGCTGAAGCTAGAGAACTACATCAGTGCACTATCAATTTAATGTTACAACACTCTCTGCTCAATTTTTCTGAAGACCGGAAGTGACCTAGAATCTCTGCTCAATTTCAAGAGGACCAGAGGTGATCTAGCGTCGATGCTCAATATCCTGAGGACCAGAGATGACCTAGAGTCTCTGCTTAATTTCTTGAGGACCACAGGTGACCTAGAGCCTCTGCTTAATTTTCTGAAGACCAGAGGTGACCTAGAGTAGAGGAACTGTAGACAGGAAATGCTGAAAGAGAAGAAAGCAAAAATTTCGAAACAACTGTTGAAAGACTGCAGTGAAGCACCCTGAAGTCTTCACTAGACAGGGAAAAAACCAAGGCAATGAAGGGCTGGGAGAGTGGTAGGGAAAAAAAGATAGATACAACATTTTAATATTAATTAGAAAAATTTATGAATTTACAGATTATACACACACACACACAGGTTTCGCTGGCAGCTCAGACATTAAAGAATATGCCTGCAATGCAGGAGACCCAGGTTCGATCCCTGGGTTGGTAATATCTCCTGGAGAAGGGAATGGCTACCCACTCTAGTATTCTTGCCTGGAGAATTCCATGGACAGAAGAGCCTGGTGGGCTATAGTCCATGTGGTCGTAAAGAGTCAGACATAACTGAGTGACTAACACTTTTACTCTCATATGCATATAAACTTATATATCTTTGTCTTCTCTCAAAGTTCTGGCTTCTTTCTGTACTTTCTCCTTTACTACAAAACACTTATATTTTGAAACCTGTTAATAACTGACCTTTGGCCATTTTTCTGGAGTAAAGAATTTATTCAGGGATAAAAAAAATTATGATATCTTCATATTCTCAAAGAATTTAATATTTCCCTAAAGGATATCAAATTCACATACAAAGCTGTATGAAGTCAGCAAGAACAATAAAAATTCACCCAAGGCAAAGAAGCCTTCTTAAAAAACTCAGTTTATTCTTTCACAATAAGATTTTTACCAGTGTAGGGATTATGGATAGTGGCAGCAGAGGCAGGAATAACCAAAGTGTAGGCACTGGTATGCCTTCTAAGAGAAGTTTCACTTCTATCAATAACTAGATATGAGATTAGATAAGATATATAAGGGCCAGACTATGAAACATCTAGAATATTTTAGCTCAGACTGAGGACAATCAGAGAAGAATCATAAAATGGGGCAAAGTGTTCAATAATAAAACAGTATTCTGTAGAAATTTTCCTCCCACTAAAATGCACCTGATATACTTTCATTCTTTCTTCCTCTAGTGTATTACTGCAGTGTAACTCACGAGGACATACACCATGTTATGAACTGAAAAACTGCAGATTGTATGAATCACTATGATAACTTCAAATGTAGCTCTGCTACAAAAGGTCACATTATGCTGTATCTTAAATCTGTGGAAAGTACCTTGTATTAGTCAAAGCAATCTAATTTATTATGATATTAAAAAATAAATTACAAATCTATTTATTAATAAAATTTACCATTTTCTAAAATGTAACAAAATATAATACTTACCACAAGACTTTGAATGTCCCAAAACTTCATCACCTTTCATGGTTTCACACAACGCAAAGTACTGAACACACTGCTGAACCGCTGTAGTTATCTAATAAAATAACAGCTTATTAATCCTAAAATTTTAAGCACACAAGTCCATGTATTAAAGAAGTTAGTCAAGGCTGTAAAATATATTGAGAAAATATCTAAGAAAAATATTCAGAAAATTTAGAATAGCACCTTTCCAATGAAGCTCAGTCTCTGCAGTTACATTTTAACTACAGCTTCATTCCTGGAAGCATGGAAAATATTTGTAGACCAATAAATATAATATTGTTATAATGTTAGTATTAAGACAAAAATACAAATGTATTTTACATTTTATAGTGAAAGATGAAAAAATTCTGGTCATGACTTTAAAAATTCTCTTGTCAATATCCCCAATTTCCTTGCCTTAAGAGTCTTTTCTTCCTACTTAGCCAGTAAAACATGACCTGTATCTAGCTTTCATTTCCATCTTAGATACCAGAATTGCTAAAAGCTGATAAAGAAAATTCTCAATACAAAGAACAGTCATAAAAAAGATCTCCAACTTCTGTACCCAATGATTCTCTGATAGTCTTCATTCTACCTCCTTTTCCCACTCTCCTCAAGCAAAGATTTCAAATGTTCTTCCTTTCCTCTGCACCTACATACTTCCTGTAGATACCATCTCATTCTTCTCTCAAATAAAATAGAGGTAACCAGTGAGTTAAGGAGTAATAATTGCTAGATGTAGTAATAAAGAGGGTTTTCTTGATTTTCAAAAGATCAATTTCAAGGGAGCTTGGGGAATAGAACCAACTATAAGGAAAGGGAATAGGAACTGAAAAATTAAAGGCAGATAGTATAATTTTCATCTTCAAGAAGGTTGGCCATGAAAGAAAAAAAGGGTAAAACATAGGGGTGAGGTCTTAGGTCAAGAATGAATTCTTCAGGTTGAAAGGATATGGTCTTGCTTAAGTAGAAAGGAATTTAAGAGTATATAGAAAAGATAACTGATAGAATAGTGTCTAAGAGCAGGAGCAGCTAGGACCTAAAGGAAAGGAAAGGTTAAGCTTTAGATGGGAAAACGAAGGAGGCTATGTGGACAGAGATGAGTTCATAATGATGGAATCAAGGAATTGACAGATTTCCTAGTCTCACTCATTCTTATGACCTTATTTCATGTAGAAGAATTATCATGGCAGGATTACCATCATTAGAATGGCCCGCCTATAAGACTGGACCTTGACCATCATCTGGAAACTTGGATTTCAGGATTTTTCCTACCATTCTAAAAACTGTACCTCAACAAACAATGTGGTTTTTATGCTGAACATCTGTTTTCCTTCTGGGTGTGTGGAATTCCTGGTATATAGTAGGCAGAAGGTACAAACATGATTAATCCCTGATTTAAAAAGAAAATGGGCACTAAATCTTTAATAAATTTCTCTGGTAGACAACATTTCACATGAGCTGTCATAATTTGACACTGGAGAAATTAAGATGAGTCCTGTGTGACTCTGATGGGAAAGACTCTTAGAAGTTCATGCTTGTGGAAACATGTATAATATCATGTAAGAAACAAATCGCCAGTCCAGGTTCGATACAGGATCCTTGGAGCTGGTGCACTGGGATGACTGGAGGGATGGTACTGGTNTGAAACCTGTTAATAACTGACCTTTGGCCATTTTTCTGGAGTAAAGAATTTATTCAGGGATAAAAAAAATTATGATATCTTCATATTCTCAAAGAATTTAATATTTCCCTAAAGGATATCAAATTCACATACAAAGCTGTATGAAGTCAGCAAGAACAATAAAAATTCACCCAAGGCAAAGAAGCCTTCTTAAAAAACTCAGTTTATTCTTTCACAATAAGATTTTTACCAGTGTAGGGATTATGGATAGTGGCAGCAGAGGCAGGAATAACCAAAGTGTAGGCACTGGTATGCCTTCTAAGAGAAGTTTCACTTCTATCAATAACTAGATATGAGATTAGATAAGATATATAAGGGCCAGACTATGAAACATCTAGAATATTTTAGCTCAGACTGAGGACAATCAGAGAAGAATCATAAAATGGGGCAAAGTGTTCAATAATAAAACAGTATTCTGTAGAAATTTTCCTCCCACTAAAATGCACCTGATATACTTTCATTCTTTCTTCCTCTAGTGTATTACTGCAGTGTAACTCACGAGGACATACACCATGTTATGAACTGAAAAACTGCAGATTGTATGAATCACTATGATAACTTCAAATGTAGCTCTGCTACAAAAGGTCACATTATGCTGTATCTTAAATCTGTGGAAAGTACCTTGTATTAGTCAAAGCAATCTAATTTATTATGATATTAAAAAATAAATTACAAATCTATTTATTAATAAAATTTACCATTTTCTAAAATGTAACAAAATATAATACTTACCACAAGACTTTGAATGTCCCAAAACTTCATCACCTTTCATGGTTTCACACAACGCAAAGTACTGAACACACTGCTGAACCGCTGTAGTTATCTAATAAAATAACAGCTTATTAATCCTAAAATTTTAAGCACACAAGTCCATGTATTAAAGAAGTTAGTCAAGGCTGTAAAATATATTGAGAAAATATCTAAGAAAAATATTCAGAAAATTTAGAATAGCACCTTTCCAATGAAGCTCAGTCTCTGCAGTTACATTTTAACTACAGCTTCATTCCTGGAAGCATGGAAAATATTTGTAGACCAATAAATATAATATTGTTATAATGTTAGTATTAAGACAAAAATACAAATGTATTTTACATTTTATAGTGAAAGATGAAAAAATTCTGGTCATGACTTTAAAAATTCTCTTGTCAATATCCCCAATTTCCTTGCCTTAAGAGTCTTTTCTTCCTACTTAGCCAGTAAAACATGACCTGTATCTAGCTTTCATTTCCATCTTAGATACCAGAATTGCTAAAAGCTGATAAAGAAAATTCTCAATACAAAGAACAGTCATAAAAAAGATCTCCAACTTCTGTACCCAATGATTCTCTGATAGTCTTCATTCTACCTCCTTTTCCCACTCTCCTCAAGCAAAGATTTCAAATGTTCTTCCTTTCCTCTGCACCTACATACTTCCTGTAGATACCATCTCATTCTTCTCTCAAATAAAATAGAGGTAACCAGTGAGTTAAGGAGTAATAATTGCTAGATGTAGTAATAAAGAGGGTTTTCTTGATTTTCAAAAGATCAATTTCAAGGGAGCTTGGGGAATAGAACCAACTATAAGGAAAGGGAATAGGAACTGAAAAATTAAAGGCAGATAGTATAATTTTCATCTTCAAGAAGGTTGGCCATGAAAGAAAAAAAGGGTAAAACATAGGGGTGAGGTCTTAGGTCAAGAATGAATTCTTCAGGTTGAAAGGATATGGTCTTGCTTAAGTAGAAAGGAATTTAAGAGTATATAGAAAAGATAACTGATAGAATAGTGTCTAAGAGCAGGAGCAGCTAGGACCTAAAGGAAAGGAAAGGTTAAGCTTTAGATGGGAAAACGAAGGAGGCTATGTGGACAGAGATGAGTTCATAATGATGGAATCAAGGAATTGACAGATTTCCTAGTCTCACTCATTCTTATGACCTTATTTCATGTAGAAGAATTATCATGGCAGGATTACCATCATTAGAATGGCCCGCCTATAAGACTGGACCTTGACCATCATCTGGAAACTTGGATTTCAGGATTTTTCCTACCATTCTAAAAACTGTACCTCAACAAACAATGTGGTTTTTATGCTGAACATCTGTTTTCCTTCTGGGTGTGTGGAATTCCTGGTATATAGTAGGCAGAAGGTACAAACATGATTAATCCCTGATTTAAAAAGAAAATGGGCACTAAATCTTTAATAAATTTCTCTGGTAGACAACATTTCACATGAGCTGTCATAATTTGACACTGGAGAAATTAAGATGAGTCCTGTGTGACTCTGATGGGAAAGACTCTTAGAAGTTCATGCTTGTGGAAACATGTATAATATCATGTAAGAAACAAATCGCCAGTCCAGGTTCGATACAGGATCCTTGGAGCTGGTGCACTGGGATGACTGGAGGGATGGTACTGGTAGGGAGGTGGGAGGGGGATTCAGGATGGGGAACACATGTACACCCATGGCGGATTCATGTTGATGTGTGGCAGAACCAATACAATATTGTAAAGTAAAAAAAAAAAAAAAAGAAGTTCATGCTTAATATCTTCTCCAGTGTGCCTTATCCTTACACCAGTTCTGTTTTCCATCTTTTTTTTTTTTTTGGTAAGAAACCATAGCTGGGAGTACAACTGCATGCTGAGTGCTAGAAATTCTCCTAAAAAATCATCAAATCTAGGGATGGGCTTTGGGAACCCCCTTCCATATCTATGTCTAAATCAACCTTTAGGATCCAGATCAATAAAATGAAATCTCCCCACCAGGAAATCTGGATCTCAAACTCGATACAACCAAATCTACCAAATCTAAAGTCATAACCTTCTCCAAAATCCTGTTTTCTTCCTACTGTGTTACTTATTTCAATGAATGACAAATATTCAAATGAGTAAGTCCTGACCCAAAGTATGAGTCACTAAGTCGTGTCTGACTCTTTGTGATCCCATGGACTGTAGCTCACCATGCTCCTCCGTCCATGGAATTCTCCAGGCAAGAATACTGGAGTGGGTAGCCATTTCCTTCTCCACGGATTGAACCTGCAACTCCTGCATTGCAGGTGGATTCTTTACCACTGAGCCACCAGGGAAACCCAAGTCCTTACCCGACCCCCATTCAAAAAGTCAAGTCCTCTAAAACTTAAATTCAAAATATAGTACTCCTAAGTCCATCCATTTATCCCAATTCACTGTCATAGCCTTAATTCATGTTTCCATCATCTTTTGCCTCTTAGAAGAGATGTACTGAAGTAAAAACTATCTCCACCTATACCTTCAGCCCATTTTCCAAATATTCCAAAGCTCTAATATAATGTTACTTCAGTACATGAAAATCTATCAGTGGATTACTAAATCTCCAGAATAAAGGTCAATCACCTAAATTTGACAATAAGAACTTTCTAATGACCTAACATTAGTTTTATTCCTATTACCCTCCAGATGCCCCTCTCCCAAGATATACACACATGCACAGAGAAATACATCTACCTGTGTAAAAAGTCAGTCAACAAAAGCCAATTCAACAGTCATCTGAGTAGTCAAATAACCAGTTCATTAAAAGCAAATCTACCAAAAATCTCATCAATCAGTACACATCAATTAATTCTGAAACACACTCAAAGCTGAAATGTACAACAAACTCATTTTTGTCTGCAAAAGGGAAAAGGGTGAAGATTCCCTTCAAGTAGATCTTATTTATTCTTCATGAAATTATGAGACCTTATCCTGCCTCATACATGATGAAACAAGTTAAGGTCAGCTGACACAGACCCAATTTAAAGTATCTAAGAATTTTTCAAAAAACATCATCCACTTAATACTAGCTTTAAGGGAACTGGTTTTCAGGAAATTTCTCTAATACTAACTCACACTTCTCTTAGCAATCTATGTCCAGTTCTATTAAGTACGTGCAGTTCCCAAGTGTACTATGTATTTTCCAACCCCTAAAGCCTTTAAAACATGCTATTCCATGGCCCTGAAATATTTTCCCACCACTACACTAACCTCCTTCCCTCCTTTCCAGAATAACACCTATTCATTAATTTAAAAATTTTCCCACAATCCTTGAAAATGAGTGGTTGTTCTATGGATAGAAGTCAGAACAACCATACTTTTATATAACCATGGTTAACAGGTATCTAGAACAAATTTAAAATCTTGTAATCTTGTAAATCATCTGTATGTTAACAGATATCAATGAACTTTACTCCTGAGAACCAACCAATCAGTAGCCCCTTCCTTCTAAAAGTCAGCCAACAACAGACATGCTCTGGGAAATTTACAGTTGGCTTGAACTCACTTATTACCTCTAAAAACCCATCAGACCAGTTCCAAGTTTTCTCCAAAATCCTGTATTAACATCTGCTTTGCCTAATTAAGTAAGCAACAAATACAGTTTGATGCATTGTTTCAGATACTGAACAGTGCTCTTAAACTTCAACATTTCTGGAGCTTCCATGGAGATTACCTTGAGGACTCTCAATTGGCATAATTTCCATGGGGTCCTCAAAGAAAAGTGTCTACTGGGGCCACAAATCCCAAGCTTTGATAATCCTTCAGATTTGCCACCACTCAAGTCTGTGTCAATGATGATCTAAGATTCATCTTGCTTTATTGAGCTCTCGATGCTAGATTTTATTATCCTTGGATTTATTAAGAAATAGGTCTTTGTACAAAGAAGGCTTTTTGTTTTGGAGGAGCATCACTGGGTCATTAGTTCTATTATTGTTCTATTATTAACATGCCTATTCTTTTGTGCTCATTTTGCTTTTGTTGTTATTTGTACTGATTCTCACTTCTATCTTTTTTGGGTTAGCTTGCATCTACTGAATATATAAAAGAATGCTCAGAAGGCGGCATAGTCCAAGAAGTTTCTAATCTAGTCAATTCGATCCAGTCCAGCCCTGAGATGAGTGGCTACCAGCAATAAACTCATTTAAAGGAAACTAGTCATATTGCCTTGGGACTTCCAGAAAAATTTCATGACTACACTCCCTGACTTGTCAATTCTTAAAAAAAAAAAAAAAAGGGGAATCAATGATTATTCTGTCACCAATCACATAGCCCCTCTCTCACTTCAGCTTAGTCAGAACCTGAAACACCATTCATAAGCACACACTTTTACCCAAAAGTATAGTGATTTGTTTCATGTTTACCAGGAGTTTGTCTAGGATGCAGCCTACGCTTGGTAGAAATACTTCTGAGATGAAATTATATTAAAATTCTAATTCTTCAAAAAACTGCCATTATGGGGAAATTTTGATATGACAAACATAGTTAAAACAGGCTCTAAAGAATTAGAAGACAAACGAACAAACAGCTTCTCTGTGAATTCAAAGCACTATCTCCAAGATAATCTCACTCAGACATTCTTTAGCTTACTTCCACTCAAATCTTCAAAAATTCATTCTTCCTTGCACTCATTTCTACTCATCTTTATTTTCACTAAGCACTTAAACTTACTTCTGTTCCTTCTAGCTCTTTCCCTCACTTCTTACGTGTGTTATCTTTGGTTTGAGAAGGGTAACAATCACTGAAAAAGGCACATCTCAGAAGAGGAACAATTACAAGACATAATATCCCCTTTAAATTGCAGGAGCAGAAACCAAATCTATAGCAGGTAAATTTAAATACTAAAGATTCAAGTTGAGGGTATAAAAAAGGAGTATTCTAAACCTTCAGTTCAGTTCATTTCAGTCGCTCAGTAGTGCCTGACTCTTTGCAATCCCATGGACTGCAGCACAGAAAGCCTCCCTGTCCATCACCAACTCCCGGAGTTCACTCAAACTCATGTCCATCGAGTCGGTGATGCCAT
>SJYV01013449.1:0-21501 GCA_006410875.1 Neotragus pygmaeus | reverse complement strand
AGCATTTGTCTGGTTCTAGTCTCAGCTCTGTTAATTTTCTTGGAAATCTACTTAACCATTTTGGACTTCAGTTATCTCCTTGTAAATAGACTAAATGAATGGACTATTTTATCAAGCCATAGGTTGCTAGAGTTTTATTCAGAACCTGTTGATTTGTAAGAATTAAATGACATGGACTATGACATATCTTTTTCAGGGTCAATGGTGCAGTTAGCAACTTTGAAGAATTCCAGAAGGCTTTTAATTGTCCATCCAATTCCACAATGAACAGAGGCGCAGAATCCTGCCGACTCTGGTAGCAGGACTGTTGGTTCCTCCCATCCTGAGAGAGCTGCGCGGTGCTCATCGGCTACTGCTTTAGGCCTATGTTCCCCTGAAGATGTTTATTTTAACGCATCTTTGGTATTTGGGTATTGCTTAGATCTAAACATTATTCAAAGTTGTAAGACTTGGAATACAAAAAAATCGAATCACATATGTTTCTTTAGAAAGCCAATTAAGTCCCCAGGCTGCTTTTGTTAAAATGTTGTTTGCTCAATTGTTGCTATTGCCCATTTTAGTGTATAAGTTGCAGCTAAGCGTTATGTACCATTTTAATCTACAGCTTTGCAGGGGCCCTAGGTAGAATATATCCAGAAAAAAAATCAGCCTATTACACTAGCAAGCCTCAGAGGTGTACCCATGTGCGAGGCTACCTGGGAGGTCTTCCTGTGCTGTTAGATTTCCTGCNTAAGCGTTATGTACCATTTTAATCTACAGCTTTGCAGGGGCCCTAGGTAGAATATATCCAGAAAAAAAATCAGCCTATTACACTAGCAAGCCTCAGAGGTGTACCCATGTGCGAGGCTACCTGGGAGGTCTTCCTGTGCTGTTAGATTTCCTGCACCATCCTTTCATAGCATTGATTAACTCTAAGGTGGTTAAGTCAGAAATACGTTGAATCCTTATTTGACAGTATTTGATGAAGTTCTGGCCTTCAGCTTTGGAGTCTCTTGGGATGAAAACATGCCTCATAGCTTGTATCTGATGTAGCCCACTGCCCTGTTCAAGTCAGAATGAACAAAGCTGGCAGAAAAGACTGCTTGGTGAAGGCTTGAGTTTATCAAATAGTAAGACAAGGCTGTATCTTTAAGTCCCAGAAGAAGTCAAAACTCCTAGTCATGCAACTGCAGGCACAGTAGGAAACAAAATCTCCAAAATTTGATCTATTCTGTTCAAACCTTGGCAATTACATCGTCTGCTAGATGCTTCTCTTCAGTCTAATTTCTGGTTGTCTTGTTTTCCTCATAAATGTGCATTCTCCTGTTTCTGAAATGAGTAGGCATAAAAAGAATGATTTCCTAATTCCCCATTAGGAACGTATGGGTTTCCTTCCCCTTGAGTGCAAAGGGACAAACCCCACATTGAGGCTCAGTTACCTCTTTTAAAAATCCTTTTTGAAAAATTTCTTGATTAAAGACATGTTAGAATCTGTTGATTGAATTTAAACTTCCCTGCATAGTCCAAAGAAACATAATGTTTACTCTTCAAGACTTCTTCTAAAGAGTTTATAAGAAAGAGCATTACTGTGTTTTTGGTCCTCAGAACTCTGTCCTTTCAAGGGAACTATTCCATGTCATATTAGAGAGTGTGTCAGCAGGATAAAATTGTAACAGCCTTAAAGTGCTTACCTGGCATTTTTGCTTTTTAACATAGCCATCCCTCCTTCCCATTATTCCTTGTACATGTGGTTCTAGGTTAAGCTGGTCAATAGGAAAATCTCAAAAGCATAATGACAAATTCAGGCTAACCACAGGAAGCCATTTTATATCCCTGGGATTTGTCATTAAAAAATGTGTGTGTGTGTGCGTGTGTGTGTGCACACCATGTCCTTTTGTAACTATGGGAACGTAGGGGAGAAAAATGCAGGGGCACCATCATGAGGAAAACAATTTCAGTGCATTAGTCAGTGGAGAGTGATTTTCCCCTTGACTTCCTCCTCTCTGAATCGATAAACTCCTGAAGGGCAGCTTCCTTTTCCGCCTTAACCATGACTTAATATCACCTTAGTTTGCGTTTTCAAAAAAGCAGTTAAGGGTGCTGGAAACCTCCATGTCTTTTCTCTAGAGGAATCATTCTGATTTGGTTAGATTTAGAAGATTCTCCTTGTTTCATTCCTATATCTGGACATTTAAAAATCAGCTGAAGTTTTTAAGGCTTACATAAACAGCATATTCCTTCTAGATTTCTCTTTTTAAACTCCAAATAAACACATTCCTGCCGGTCAGAGAAAGTGTTTGATAAAAGCGTAGAATTATGGCTTTGGAAATGGGACTTGTTCAGTCACTTAATGGTTTAGGAAAACTGGTTGGTGAACAGTTGAGGCTTGCACAGTTTCTAAGTGATATGGCTGCTTGTCTTGACTAACTTTACTTGATGTAGCTCAATTATACTGCAAGCTGTCGATAGGGTGGCCATTGTTAAAACAGACTTAGAGTAGCTCAAATCACCCTGACTCGCTAGAACAATTTTCTAGATTGAACTTCCAAATTCATGTTCCTGTTCAGATTTTCAGAGTACATTCTTATTGTCCCTTCTCTTCAATACAGACTAATAGAAAAGAGTCAGACACCGATTAAGTGGTGTAAGGAAGAAGGTAAAATGCGACTGGAAATCGGGGGAGGGGAAAGGAGAAGCTGGCCTAGGAATGTGACTCTGAAGAGAATCCAGGATTTTGGCAGTTCTTGCTAAGCACATCCACTGGAGGAGAGCCATAAAATTTTACAAAAATAATTATGCTAAATTAAAAGGAAATTAAATATTGGATCTCAGACTATGACTGCCATAGCACACTGCTCAGATTCATATACCAGGTATTCTGCCAGTGAACTATTGCCTGGGAAATGGAAGGTGTTAGGTTTTTGTGAAATTCTCCTGGTTTAGTCAAGGTTCTTATGTGTATAAAATGGCCTTGTTTGGCTTATCAGCATTGCCCAAAGTTTGTTGAGCTTTTTACCAACCACATAGCACTGGCCTCCTATTTCCATTTTTTTTCCTTTTATGAGATGGAGTTGGAAGTGACTACTGCAAGCTCAGGATTCATAAATTATCCTTAAGTTTATTCAGTGCCTTTCCTCAATGGAGCTTAAAGCATAGCACATAAATTTTATCTTATTTAGCCCTAGAGCATCACTAAGAAGCAACTAGGAACTATAGCTTGCCACATAGGTTATGCTTGCCCCAGATCAGTGGAGAGGTTTGAGATTGCTTCTCAAGTACCCCAGAGTCAGGAGAGTTAAAGCCTTTATTCTTTGGGCTGCTTGCCTTTGCATTAACCTTCATCCCTTAGGTCACCTCATTTCTGAATACATTTGTTCCAGCAGTATTTCTATAATTACTTAGCATTTAATAGACTTCTTCCTTGATATTTTTAACAGTATGTCTTAGTTGCATATTAAATTATGGAAGAATATATGATTATTTCAAGCAACGACATTCTCATTGCCAGTAGCAGCGCCCCACTGGTTCGAAGAAAGGTGTTCTTGGATTATGTATTTCATATCTAAATGGTCTTTGTATTTTCTTCTCTTACTTGTGAAACAATGTGAACAATCGTTTTAAGGACAATAAAAAGTTGAAGATATTCTGTTTCCTTTCTTTTTAAAAATAATATTAAAATTGATTCCATCCATTAGCATACTCAGTTATATTTTAGACAATATTTGCCTAAAAAGTACACAAAGCACTGTAGGTTTCTTGGTTTAGGAAAGTGAGATTTGAATGCAGTAACTTTCTCTGTAGACAATGAGAGATTTGAGAGTTGGTCATTATATTTTCTTCCAGAATATAAATGGATATGGTTTATTATATTCCTAATGAGAAAAAGAGAGGCTTCTGAGGAGATTATCAACCATGGTATGGCTGGTCTTGCAAAAGTGACAAGGAACATTATGGTTACTGTCAAAGCAAAGAATCTCTATTTTGCTGTCACCTTTCTTTAACCATCAAGTCAGATTATGGTCACTCATTCAGTACATAGTAACTGACCACCATTTGATTTAAGTCACTGAACTAGCTGTATTTAAGCAGATCATGTGCAGTTTCAGCTTCAGTGAACAGTCTGGTCTAACATGGTAAACAGACACATAAACTACTACAGTCAGCCTGTATCATGGCAAGTGTGATGAAATTCTAAGGACATTGGGTTGTGGTTTGGTGCACAGAGAAAGATTTATTCAATTCTCCTCAAGTGGATGCTATCAGAGTTCTCTCTACCCAGATCCCAGCCCTTTTACTGGGGACCCTAACCTCACCTTCTGTGTGCTTTTTTTTCTCATTGGCTGTAGATCTCTAGGATGGCTGCCCTCATGCTACTGGAGCCTCTGTGCCCCATGTACTTCCAGAGAGCTGGAAGTGCCTGCCATTTTCATCCCCTGGTAACCTTTGGACAACGAGTGAGTGGTACAGAACAATGAAAGCCTGCCTGCCTTGCCCGAGTCCAGACAAATCCAGAAGCATACCATAGAATTCATACTAACTTCCCTCGGGGGGCATTTTGGTATTAGACTGACAGTGGAAGTAGAGTCCCCTGTTGATTATTTTAAACATCTTTCTGATGTATTCAGAGATGTGAAAACCATGTACAGGAGATAGACATCAGACAGACTGTAGAGCTGGTAGGTAATAAGTGTCTCAGTATGACCTGTTAGTGCCCCTCTGAGAGAGTCTACTCTAGTTTCTGAGCTAATCCTTGAAAAAAGACTTTTTGCCTGTAGGGTAGTGGCAGGAGGAAGGATGTATAGAAATGATTGAGATTATGAGTGATCTCTGGGGCATGGACAGGAAGGACAGGCTTTGGGGGGATGGAGGCAAGAAGTCTAAACTCTCTCTTGCTAGGGTCAATTTGATAGATTTTATGAGATATTCAGTCTACTTCAATTTTTAGATGTATATCTTAGGCTTAAGGTATTTACATGTCCCTCAAGTCCAATTGCTTTCTTTGTTAGTTAAGATCACACTGCATGTTGAAAGAGATCATCTCAATGGTTTAACCCAGTTTGACCTAATGTCTTGTTTTCATGACATACAAAATAGTTATTAACCATCAATGAGCTTCTCTCCTACAGTTGTTGATATCGAGACCAACGTTCCTTCCATATGATTCTGCCATTTTCAATACTATTGAAGGTATGCTCATCCACACAAAGCTGGTGAAGGGGAAGAGGCTATTGAAGATACCTAATGGAAGGTTTGGTCTAATCCAGCAAGTTATCTATGTTACTTCTGCCCATATTCCATTGACTAGTGCTCAGTCATATGGCCAAACCTAACTGCAGGGGAGGCTGGGATATATAGTCTAGCTGTGGGCCCAAAGAGGAGAGGAAATGGGTTTGTCTACTATGTAGTGATACCAGCCATACCTTCTAAAGTGAAATACTGGCCAGTAACATGGAGCTCTTCTGAATTCAGGAAGTTGCTTTTGAGCACAGCACAATGAAAAATCTTAAATGCCATTGGTAGCCTGCAGTTTATTCTGTAGGAGTCTTTTTAATTAACAGTTTAATTGGATAATTTAACCCCCTTTAGAATTGGAAATAAGAAAATGAGAATGAGATAGTCCCTGTGATATGATAATACTGTGCTTTAATAAACACTCCAAAGTGAGCCTGGAAATGAGTGCCACAAAAGCATTACCATAATTTGTGATCAGTGAATGAAAACCTGATCTATAATTTTATTTATAAATGGTTTAGCTACATGTTTCATTTGAATGTGTATTTTGTTTTGTTAGTTGTCTCAATTAGGAAGATAACAATATAAGACTCTGTGGCTGTGCCATGGATTTACAGTATGGTCTAAGCTTTTAAAATATATCCCATTGAGACAGTAAATAAAATATGAAATAATATGTGCTATGTCTTCTAGGATTTTTAGAGAATTTCTATGAAAATTATTTTTACTTCTCCCTTCATTATGGAAGGTTGATGCTGAGCCCTGAAAGACACCAGGATTCTTGGCCTCTGGAGGAGAGGAATTCAATCCAGAGCCAGTGATGAGGCTTGATTGCTCAGAGCTTTTGTATAACAAAGTTTTGTTAAAGTATAAAAGAGAAAGAGGAAGCTTCTGACATAGACATTAGAAAGGGGCAGAAAGAGGGGGCTAGTCTTTAGCAGGAAGTTTTATGCCTACTAGCAGACTGCTAATTAGAGAAAGGAAATGTCTCAAAACTCAGAGAGTCCCCTCACCCACAACATGCATTTTGAGATAACATTGGCACAAGGTGAGTCATCCTGGGCCATAAAACTATTAACATGGATCTTGAAGAAAGGTGGGTTTCCAAGCACATACCTAGCCTCATTAACTTAGCTTAAGAGAACATTTGCATGAGTAAAACATACTGGTTTGTTGAGTAAAACATACTGGTTTGTCAAGTCGATTCTGAATCTTAGGCAACTTGAAGAAAGACAGAGTCTGAGGTAAATACATAGTTCATTAACATAGCTTAAGAAAAACATTTCCATAAGATAAACACATTGGTTAGCTCAAGGTCTAAAAAAGTTAAGTTCAGGTGGAATCAGTTGTCCTCATGGCAACACAGAANAAGGAAAAGAGGGAGGAGGGATAAACTAGGAAGTTGGAATCAACTTATACATATTACCAAATATAAAATAGATAAATAGCAAGGACCTAGTGTATAGCACAGGGAATTGCACTCAGTATTTTGTAATAATCTATAAGGGAAAAGAATCTGAAAAAGAAAAAAATATATAACTGAATCACTTTGCTCTCTACACCTGAAACTAACATAACAATTGAAAATTTTTTTCAATTTTTAAAAATATCTTAATTAAAAAACAAAACAAAAAACAAACAAAAGCCCTCATTTACCCAGCAATCCCATTGCTGGGCATACACACTGAGGAAACCAGAAGTGAAAGAGACACAGGTATCCTAATGTTCATCACAGCACTGTTTACAATAGCCAGAACATGGAAGCAACCTAGATGTCCATTGGCAGATGAATGGATAAGAAAGTGTATATGGTATATGGGATATACCATATACACAATGGAATATTACTAAGCTATTAAAAAGAATGTATTTGAATCAGATCTAATGAGGTGGATGAAACTGGAGCCCATTATACAGAGTGAAGTAAGGCAGAAAGAAAAACACCAATACAGTATATTAACGCACATATATAGAATTTAGAAAGATGGTAACAATGATCCTGTATGCAAGACAGCGAAAGAGACACAGATGTAAAGAACAGACTTTTGGACTCTGTGGGAGAAGGCGAGGGTGGGATGATTTGACAGAATAGCACTGAAACATGTATATTATCATATATAAAACAGATCACCAGTCCAGGTTCGATGCGTGAGACAGGGTGCTCAGGGCTGGTGTACTGCGATGATCCTGAGAGATGAGATGGGGAGGGAGGTGGAAGGAAGGGTCAGGATGGGGAACACATGTACACCCATGGCTGATTTATGTGAATGTATGGCAAAAACCACCACAATACTGTAAAGTAATTAGCCTCCAATTAAAAAAAAAAAAAAGCCCTCATTTAACTGGACTAAGAACTTGCTCGTGGGTTGTTTCTACATTTGAGTCCATGGTGCAAATATCTTAGGAAAGGCTGTTGTTGAATCACGCAGCCGGGATTCTTGGCCTCCGGAGGAGAAGAATTCAATCCGGGGCCAGAGACGAGGCTTGATCGCTCAGAGCTTTTGTGTAATGAAGTTTTATTAAAGTATAAAGGAGATAGAGAAAGCGTCTGACATAGACATCAGAAGAGGGCAGAAAGAGTGCCCCCCTGCTAGTCTTTAGCTGGATGTTATATAGTCACCAGCGGTCTGTTAATAAAAGAAAGGAATGTCTCAAAACTTAGAATGACCCCAGGCCCCTCACCCATAAGATGTATTTTGGGATAACCTTGGCTCTAAATGGTTTATCTTGGACCATAAAATGATTAACTTGAATCTTGAAGAAGGGCAGATCACCATACAAATTGTTTCATTTACATAGATTAGAGGAACAATATCGAAGTATAACATACTGGTCTGTCAAGTAGGTTCTGAGCCCAAAAGGCGGAACCGACTTGAAAACAGAGTTTGGGGTAAATGCATAGTACATTAGCATAGCTTAAGACAAGTATTTCCATAAGAAAAAGGCAATGGTTAACTTCACGTAAAACCAGGTGTCATCATGGCAACACAGAATTTTAAGAGAAACCTCCTTTTAAATGTGTATAGAGAAGGAAAAAAATATCACTAGTCTGTTTCCTCCTGCCTCTTAAGAGAGATAAATGTCTGACACTTGCAGGCTTTTTCCTCCCTTTGGAGACCCCTGGCCTTCCTGCCTGTTACCCTCTCAGTAATTAGTCTTCTATTAAAAAAAAAAAAAAGCCCTCATTTAACTGGACTAAGTACTTGCTCGTGGGTTGTTTCTACATTTGAGACCATGGTGCAAATATCTTAGGCATATAAAATATGCCTAGCAAACATTTACCATTTATACACTAGCGGATCAGAAGTGGAATTTTATTTATTTATTTAGGCTGTGCTGGGTCTTTTTTGTTGCGTGCAGGCTTTCTCTAGTTGTGGTGAGCGTGGGCTCCTCACTGCAGTGGCTTCCCTTGCAGAGCACAGGCTGTAGGCACACAGGCTCAGTATTTGTGGTGCATGGGCTCAGTTGCCCCGTGGCATGTGGGATCTTCCCTACCTAGGAATCGAACTGGAGTCTCCTGCATTGCCAGTCATATTCATCTCCGAGTCACCAAGGAAGCCCCAACATACACTACTAAATATAAAATAGGTAACTAATAAGGGTGTTCTTGAGAAGGAATGATGTTAAAGCTGAAACTCCAATACTTTGGCCACCTCATGCGAACAGTTGACTCATTGAAAAAGACTCTGATGCTGGGAGGGATTGGGGGCAGTAGGAGAAGGGGACGATGACAGAGGATGAGATGGCTGGATGGCATCACCGACTTGATAGATGTTAGTTTGAATGAACTCCAGGAGTTGGTGATGGACAGGGAGGCCTGGCGTGCTGCAGTTCATGGAGTTAGACATGACTGAGCGACTGAACTGAACTGAACTGAACTGAAGGGCTTCCTAGGTGGCTCAGATGGTAAAGTGTCGGCCTGCAGTGTGGGAGACCGGGTTCAATCTCTGGGTGAGGACGATCCCCTAGAGAAGGAAATGGCAACCCACTCCAGTACTCTTGCCTGGAAAATTCCATGGATGGAGTAGCCTGGTAGGCTACAATCCATGGGGTTGCAAAGAGTCAGACATGACTGAGCAACTTCACTTTAGTAAGGACCTAGTGGGGACTTCTTAGATGGTCCAGTGGTTAAGACTAAATCCTTTCTAGGCAGCGAGTAGGGGTTCAATCCCTGGTCAGGGAACCAAGTCCCACATACCTCCAGGCCTGGTTTACAACAAAAAAGAAGGGACCTACTATAGCACAGGGAACTCTACTCAATCCTCTAAATGGCCTATATGGGAAAAGAATCTAAAAAGAGTAGACATGCATATATATCTACAACTGATTCACTTTGATATATACCTGGAACTAATACAGCATGATAAATCAACTATACCTTGATAAAATTTTAAAAACATACAATTTATATTTTTTCTGATAAGATTAGGCGATACTGAGTTCTTCATGTACAGAAAACAGAGATTGGATACAATGGAGTCACGGCTCATGAGCAGAAAGGGGCTGATAAAGGGAAAACACACAGAAATCAAGGCAGCTGTATTCACCAACCACAAACTGGGATTATGAAAAAAAGCAAGAATAATGTTAAAGATGCAGGACAGGGTGTGGAAACACATGAAGGTGCTTGCCAAGAGTAGGATGCTTTGGGNTTTTATGCTTTCTCCATTTAAAAGAGAAACTGAGGCTCAGAGTCCAAGAAACAAAGATGAGCGTCCACGTACAAGCCACAAAAGTACCATTCAAATTAACTCTGGCTTGAGACGTAACTTCACAGAGACAGAAGCACTAAATGATTAAGTTAAAATCCACAATGTAAAAGCTACCAAAAATATTAGGTAGCATTTATGCTGGCAGTTAGGCTGAAATGTCTGCATATGTCCTAAGCAAAAAGAACAGTACAGTTTATCATTTAGAAGTGAGCTCTGTCAATTTCCAAACTGATTTAGAAGTCAGTGGAATCCGTTCCCTGGTAACAAGCATGCTACCCTCCCACCCCAGTGACATTTGATGAATGAAGAAAATAACCCAGGGCAAATTTTTTCCATGATTGACCAGGCATTTGTAAATGATTTTTTTTTTTTTGCCTAAAAAATGATCATGATGAAAACAGCTAACATTTTTCGATACCTGCCATGTCCTAGGTACTCCACTAGGGTCTTGCATGCTTTATAGCCAATCCTCACAACAATCTTGCAAATATGGGTTACTGTTTCCACTTGACAGCTGAGGAATAACTGTGTGACTTGCCAAGACCACCTTAGTAACTGGAGGAACAAAGAATACAGTTGTTTTTGTCTGATTTCAGAGCTCATTCTCTAATGCTCTACCAGGCAACTGGAATGGTGTTCCAAACCTGCTTTGACCTGTGAATTACTGAAGATTACAGGCTGTGTTTCATAGTCACCTGTTCGAAAAAAAAACTGAAGGAGATGTGAATTTACAAGTATTTGTACCTGATGACCGTTTCATCTTGAGTCCCTCAGAAAGCTGTCCAGAAGCTGTTCTTCATGGATATCATACCTATCATACAGTGAGCATGTACCATCTGCCTGACATCCACTAAATGCTTTGTGTATGTTCTCTGATTTCATCATTAAGGTAACTCAGACACCTATTGTTATCCCCATTTTATAGGTAATGGAACCAAGGGTTGGGGAGGTGAATAACTTGCCCATGATTATTCAGCTCACAAGCAACAGGGCCAGATTTGAATCCAGTCTTCTCCACTTGCTCCATTAGATAAACNTTAAGGTAACTCAGACACCTATTGTTATCCCCATTTTATAGGTAATGGAACCAAGGGTTGGGGAGGTGAATAACTTGCCCATGATTATTCAGCTCACAAGCAACAGGGCCAGATTTGAATCCAGTCTTCTCCACTTGCTCCATTAGATAAACATATAGCTGTGGTGACCTCAAGTCCTAGATTTCTGGGCTGGGATGTCCCAGTTTAGTTGTGAGACTCCTCCACAGTTTGCCTGTGTTCAGCCCTGTGTGTGCCTGTGAAAGTTTCTTTCCAGCCACCACCCTGTTTGTCATCTCATCACACACACTGACATTCACTGCCTACAGCTTCCAAGGCCGGAAGCCGTCTGGTAGTCTGCAGGCCACTTCAGCTTGCTTCTAGGAGGGAGTCTGTTATTTTTGCTCATGTGGCCTTTTTTATACCTTTAGTATCTTTTTTTTGTGAGGGGGAAAGTTGATCCATGTCTGAGTTACTGGAAGTCTCCATTTTGTATTCCATGGAAAAATGTAACAAAAATTTATTTGGAAAGAAATGCTGCTGTAGGTACAGTTCTATTGAATCATTGCCTTTACCCAGCAGTATCTGTAACTAAAGAGCCTAAAGCTTCCTTTAAACTGCTGGATTAAAAACCGGGAGGTTTTATTTTACGCAGAAGCCAATCTTATTTTTTCTTAGTTATGTTAATAAAATTAGCATGCATGAGCATTTGGTATTTTCCATTTCTCCTTAAGCCATATAATTTATTCTTTGGAGAATTCATTTAAGATGAAAGGAATGTGTCTCTGTCCACCTTCCAGAGTTGCTGGGGAGTGCGTCTAGGAGAACACTAGGGTGGATTTGTCACGAAAGCTCTGGAGGAAACTTTTACTTATCAACAAGGGCCAAGCACAGTCCTTGGAGATTCACATTTCAACTCTTATTTGCACACACTCAACAGGCTCTGGTGCAGATTGAGTTTGAGTTAGTGCACATAGATTGTTGGGAGGAAATCAATCAAAAGCCTTTTTAAGCATAAATGGTGTTTTAGGAACTGAAAGCTGAGTGCCTCAATTTTATGGTAAGCATTGAATAAAACCGTTTTAAAGCATTCAGCATATTAAAACTAGTCTACAAACACAAGTAATAATGAAGGTACCTCCCCACCCAGGTCCATTGGTGATTTTTTGAACTAATAATTACTATAGAATACGAAGAAAAATCAGCTGTCATTTAAGATCTGCTTACAACACATGAGGTAGAGTGCTAGCTGTCATACTGGGTTTTGATTAATCCAAGACCTTGGTGACTTTAGCTCCAGGGTTCACAAACAATAGTATGATAACAGCATTGTCATTTCTCTTGTTTTAAAACCCTTCAGTGATCTTTCCATTGCATTTACAATAAATCCTAACAACTTAACCTGGCCTAAAGACCCTGCATGACCAAGCTCTCCACTTTTCCATTGCTATGTCTCCATTGCTTTTTTCCTAGTTACACTGGATTTCTTTTTGTCTCTCCAATTTCCTAAGCTTTTTCCTACCTTCTCAGTCTCGGAGACTTTACTGTTTTGCCTGAAATAGTTTTGCATGTCTTCCATGTAACCCTGTTGATGTGAGAGCCCTTCATTTTAGAGTCCATTCCCTCACCTAACTTATACCTCTTTAGATATAACCACAGTTACCAGTGTTCTTTTGTTTCCCCTCCTCCCTGTTGTTAAGTAAAAATTTCTTCTGGACCATATATGACAAATCCACCCTAGAATTCTCCCGTTAACTCTGGAAGGTGCACAGAGATAGATTCCTTTCATCTCAAATGAATTCTCCAAAGACTAAATTATTTGGCTTTAGGAGAAATGGAAAGTATCAAATGCTCATGCATACTTGTGACAAAAAAAAAAAAAAAGCTAAGAAAAACAGGATTGGCTTCGACGTAAAATAAAACTTTCCCATGTTCAGGTCAGAGTATCCCTAGGATGTTGTGGAAGGGCAAGGAGGCTAGTGTGGCTGGAACAGAATGAGATGAGAAAGAGCAAGGCACAAGGTGATGTCAGAATGCAAACTCTCATTCAGATGGTTGACGGCCACATAGACCATTGTAAGAACTTATTTTCACTGTGAAATGGGAAGACATTGGAAACTTTTGAGCGGAAAAGTGACAAGATCTAACTGGTGATTTCCAGGATGATTCTGGCTGTGTTGAGCCTAGACTGTGGATGAACAAAGGAGGAAGTAGGAAGACCAGTTGGACTGTGACACTCATTCTTGTGAGAGACCCTGGTGGCTGTGTCTAGGAGAACAGCTGGGGAGGTAATGAACAAGTGCATGGTAACAGCATTTAATAAACTCTTTTTATCCAAGAACCTTAAAATTTCCAATTATTTCTTTTTGATTTGTCATTTTCCATGTTGCTCTCTGGATCCATGCACCATTATATGTATAATCTTAGAGCATAATAGGGTTTTGCATGATTTTTTTTCATTTAATAGTATTGGCATGCATCCACAGTGTTTAGTAATCTTCCATTTTAATGCCAGCATAATCTTTAGAGTTCCTGTGACAATTTATTCAATCATTTCTTTATTGTTAGAATTTTATTATTGATTTGATTTGTACCCATTGTAAACAACAGAGATAAATAGCTTAATGCGTAGAGTTTTTTTTCCTGTCCTCTTGTTTCCATTAGAATAAATACTTACAAGTGAATTTATTGACCAAAGGGGATATGTAAAAAGTTTTGAAATATACTGACAAATTACTTTTCAGCAAGGTTGTCTGTATGAGGGTACATGCATCATTTTATAACAGAACTAGATCAGGAAAAGGTCCTGTCCATAAGAAAGTTATGATATACTTGGGGAAGTGGATGTGTGAGTCAATAACTATAATAGCAAGCATAATGAAGAATGTAAGAAGGTGCTACATTTTGTAAAACCTGATAAGTTCTAGGTGTCATTAATTTCAACTTTACTAATACTTTATTAAATATATTGTGTGACTGGTTGTTTAATTTTACTAATTAGCTCTTTGGTTTTTTACTTCTCTTGATGTAAATTACCTGCCCATCAATGCCTTTTCCCTTTTAAGTTATTAAGATCTTGATTTTTTTCTTTTCATTTATATGAGATTTTTATTGCTTATTATTTGTAGTCATTAACTAGAAAAGTGCTGTTGCTTTGCTCTGATCTTTGACTTTGTGCTTTTTCAACTAGTGCTATTCTTTTGTAAAGTGGTAGAGAAAGGGCAGAGTGCTGTATTTCACATAGCTTTCCTTGCTGGAGTAAACTTAGACAGAGGAGTATAAAGATAGTTAATAAAAATTTATGAAGAATACCATGTTAAATGCATATCTGTTAACTGAAGAAATATTTATTGAACCACTTGCTAGATATTATTCTAGGGGTGGGAATACAATGATGAATAAGAGCTCTAACTCCCAATTATTTGGCGATTTAAAACTTATTTAACAATTCATAAGGAAAAGTAGATATGTAAATAACAGTTTCAACAGTGTAGTATATCATAGTACAGAGGTGAACATAGGATTCTTTAGGCATAGAACTGGATAAGAACATTTCTAGAGCTGAGCAATGAAAGAATTACAATGCTGTCAGCTGTGAAATCTAAATAATAATAGATTAATAAGGCAGACAACTCAATAGAAAATTGGGTAGATGACTTGGACTTGTTCATAGAAGAGGATATCTAAACTGCTAACAAATATATGAAAAGGTGCTTAACTTCAATAACCGTTGAAACCACGATGTGATTCATTTATATGCCCCTCCCTTCAGAATGGCTAAAATAAAAATGGATGTAGACAAACAGAACACTTATCTATTGCTGATGAGATTATGAATTGGTATGGCCACTATAGGAAGTGATTAGGCCTGTATCTTGTAAAGCAAAACATGCATGTAACCTATGACTCACCAGTTCCACTTCTAGGTAGTGATAAGTTGCCATCTTAATAGGTCAAAATGGTTAAATGAATACTGGCAATTTCATGTTGTTCAACCTAATGTTTACCCAACAGAAATGCACACATATGTTACCCAGAAGACGTTATAGAAGATGTTCATAGGAGTGCTTTTGTAATAGTTCATAACTGGAAGCTGCCCAGATGCCCATCAGCAGTAGGGTAAGTAAATACTTGAATATTAGTCTGCAATAACAATGAAGAAACTACAGCTACATACATTATGAGTGTTTATCATAAGCATTATATTGAATGAAAGAAGCTGAATTTTATAATTCTATTTATATGAAACATAAAGATACACAAGACTAATCTATGCTATTAGAAGTCAGGAATGGTTGCCATTTGAGTGACTGGAAGGTCCCACAAGGGAGCTTTTGAGCTACTGGTAATATTAGGTTTCTTGATCTGGAAGCTATTTGTAGTAACAATTTGTGCTCTTTTATATATGTATGTTTCACTATAAAGTTTTAAAATAACAGTAAAATAAATAGAAGAAAGTTCACATTAGTTCAGATTTTTCCCCATGATAACTACTTCGATGCTTTTTTTGGATGAATATTAGATTCTTTCAAAAATCTTTGCTTATTATTTTTAAATTTTATTGATTTATTTTTGGCCCTGGTGGGTCTTCATTTCTGCGTAGGCTGATCTCTGGCTGCGGAGAGCCAGGCCTACTCTCTCGTTGTGCACAGGCTTCACTGCGGTGGCTTCTCTTGTTGTGGAGCATGGGCTCTCGAGCACGCGGGCTTCAGTGGCTGTGGCTCCCAGGCTCTTGAGCACAGGGTCGCTAGTTGTGGTGGATGGGTTAAATTGCTCCATGGCATGTGGGGTTTTCTCGGATCAGGGATCAAACCTGTGTCTTCTGCACTGGCACATGATTTCTTTACCACTGAGCCACCAGGGAAGCCCTCTCTACTTGTTTTTTGAGCTCTTTCTTTTCTGGTACTCTTGGGTAATCCTGCAGTTGTCATAAGAATGTATGTAAGAGACGAGACTGGGTGTAGAGTCTCTTGGAAGAGATGAAGTCGAACCTGAGTTTTATAGCGTCCATTGGAGACAACCAAGGGAGCAAGCAGAGAAGAGAGAGCTCCAGGCAGAAAGATCAGGCTGCTGGAAAACATGAAGATGTTGGGCGGGGGTAGGGGGTGGGGGTGTGCAGTGGAAACCTGTTGGGTTAGGCTGGAAATTATTTGCTAGAGCTGGAGCTTGAAGGGTGGCTGAGGAGGGGTTAGTGTCAGGCAGGATAGTTTGGCAGAGGCCAGATGGAGAAGGGCCTTAAAGGATTATACTTCTGAGTCTGGACTTGATCCTCTAGGCATCTGGGAACCACTGAACAATTTAAATCAGACCACTGACACAATTCAATTTCTGTTTAATGAAGAGTAAACTGGTGATGGTGTGGAGAACACTTGGAGAAGAATAACACTGAAGCCTGGGGGACTAGTTAAGAGGCCATTACAGTAATCCAAGGGAGAGGTGGCATGGGATGAAGAGATGGGGACAGATATGAAAGCTCTTGAGGAGACAGAATTGTTCTGATGGGACAATTGGTAAATTGATGGGTTTGGCGTTAATATGGAGGCATAGTGCTACATACATAAAAAGGTAAAACCTTTAATTCAATAAATGATGAAACACATACAGCCTTCTTCCTGCTTTTCTTTCCCCTTTTAATACCTTTCTACAGTTACATAGGTCAAAGGATGTTGCCACAACAAACAAGGGAAAGCTTACCAGTTACTTATCATTGCTTCTTCAAATAAAGACTCAGTGAAACATTTCATATTTTTTCAGTGGAGAATCAGGTAGGTTTTCTTGGGCACTAGCAGGCAAACTTCTTGATTGCCAAGGAAGTCAGTTCAGAAGGAAATGGCTATTTATCTGAGGACCTCTGTGTTAATACCATTCTGGAAACAGAAAAAAAAAAAGTGGTACCTGTATAGGTTGGTACCACAAAAAATATGGTACCTACATTGTCATATACTATTGTAAACAAAAAGCAATCTGTGCATGTGCTTATATGATTATATAGGTACAAAACCAGGTATACACTTGTGAATAAACATACACATGTACATAAAATATATACACTAGGAACTTGTGTAACTATGTAATACCCTTGACATGTTAAACACAGAGATTATCAAGGTATATAAAGAGTAACAAAGTTTTATCTAATTTTCCCTGTCTTTTTAAGCATTATATTTGGGTGGGAGAGGATCTGGAGGATATTTTCCTTATTTTAATTACCTCATTGCAATTCCTTCCTTTCAGTTTTGATTTTTTTTAAATAAATGGGAACACTGTATTAATCCATTCTAATTAAAAACCAGCCATGCAACCCTTTAGTTAAAGAAACAATTTTTAGTCTGCCTATGATATCATTTAGTCAGAAATTGCCTGTGTGGCTTTTGGACTTATCACCACTACAGTGCTCTGGTGACCACTGAGGCAATAGCTTTACTTGCTGATTGTTTTCTAAAAATATAAGGAATTGACCCAGAGCCTTTGCTTTGGAGAAAGGTTCACAGCTCTTCCATGGGTGCCTGAGAGAGTGCAGAATCTCTGTTCCTACAGTAAAAGAAGGGGGGAGTTATGGAAGGGGTGGTAAGAAAGGACCCAGGTTCGCCTTCCGCTTGTCCGCATCCACCTCTTCACCTCTGGCTACCAGAGGAGCTATGCTATTTTTAGCCACCTCCTGAGAAAGTAATTACACAAAACCCCTCTGAAACCCATTTCCGTATTTGTCCAGGAAATTCTGTTCTCTTCTGTAAATCCCTTGTGCTGAAGCTAAGCCCTTGGTCTGCCCTTGGCTGGATGGGAGGGCAGGCAGGTTTCTTTTCTCCAACAGAGCCCTTTCTGTACCTGAGGACGATTATCTCATCATTATGCCACCCTCCCTCCCCTTCTCCGGGCTGAAACTGTTCGCCTTTAGTTTTTTCCTTGTCCTTCTCCTTATTTCTACAATCCGCTTCCTTTTCACTATTGCCAAGCACTCTTCAGAACTGAGCCTACCACTATGCAAAAAGCCCAATTGATCTTGCTCTCTAGCCGATGGGGAAAAAGTGGAGTTAAAGAGGGTCTGTGGGAGCAACAGAGGAAGTCGAGGCAGATGCCTCTTACCCATAGCTGTGGAGTAAAGCCGAGTACAGTTGAGTCATGGATCACAAAGCCCAGATGTCCGTACAAAATCAAGGCCTCCAATCCAAGGTAGCATCCTCAAGAAGCCAGGCCAAGTCCAAAGGCATGCTGGTCTAAAAACCCAGAGAAAGTCCAGCAGAATTGCTCAGTGACAGGAGTAGCCTGGACGTGGGCTGGGGCAGTGAGTGGGCAGCTGCAGCCTTAAAATTCAAGTCTCACTGTCACAGGGTGGGGACGGGCAAGTGTCTCCCAAAAGGCTGAAGAACTAATTAGTGATGAGTTCAGGATACTGTTCTGATTACCTTTGCAGATGAAGACAAAACTCCCCCATGTCATTAAACACAGGCTTCAGCCCCTCTGGTGGACCAGGGCCAAACATATGAGGGTGTTGAGGAAGCCAATGTGCCCCAGGCCAAGTGGTTCCTTCCTAATTGGATCATATGATAGTCTGTAGGGCTTGAAAACCTGAGGTTGTCTCCCTTTCCCTCCTCTTCTTCGCCTACTCCCATTAAGTTCGCCACCAAACTCTGGCCTTTCAGGGTCTCCCACATGCTCATCACTCAGACCTGAATGATCTCAGTCCTGAGCTGTGAATGCTTCCTCACAGAACTGTCTGATTCCTGTCCCATTTTGCCAATCTATACTACACTCTGCTCCCTTTCATTTTTTATCTTTATTTGATGGTTTTGAGTGGCCTAGAGGGATGAGTTTATATTCCTCATTAACCCATCCAGACCCTTCAACATCTGCTCCTAAACTCCCTTTCCCAACTGTATATGAGCCTTTATATGAGTTTCCTTATATGAACCTTTGATTGATTCAACTATATTGCCCTTGAGCACACCTGCTTTCTACATCTGTCTTTGTCCATGCGCTTCCCTAGTCACTGTCTTCTGTGCCCATTTAAATTCTGTCCTTAAAGATCTAGTCTTAGTTCATCCCAAATCATCTTGGCCAGAAGTTCTCTATGTCTCCAGAATTCTTACAGCACTTTGTATCTATTTTCCTCATCCACCTCTCTACTGTATCGGGCTGTTAGTTGGCCTTTCATTTGTGTGTACTAACTTCCCTGTCTAGAGGTTTAAATACTTTGATGGCAAAAGTGGGCTTTTTAGTGGTAAGGCTATCACTCTAAATAGTGCAGCATTGTCCTGAAAGTTGTAGTTTTGCTGTGGATTCAGTGTAGTTATAATGCTACAGTGCAGTGATTCTCAATGTTTTTCAAAGACAGGGATTGCTTTGTTCCATTTTCATTGTCAGAAACTATTTTCTCTCTCACATTTGTGTCATGGTTCATTGAAATTTTTAAAAAGGCAATGATCAAAGCTTTCATGAATTTGAGAATGCTTTACAATGAAGTTTTAGGTATAGCAACACCCACATTTATTTGAAATTTACTGTGGTATTTGTAAGATGTTTTTATTTATTTTGTCTATAGATAATTCTTAGTGAGCATGTGGTTTAGCTGACCCTCACAATAACATTGACTCCCCTCATGTCCCATTGCACCACTATTTGGTCATATCATTATCATTATCTTACAGAGCTGTTGTGAGAATTAAATGAGATACCATGTATTAGGTTCATGCACAATGCTTAACATTTAAATGATCTTGGTCTTTCTTTCACTTCTTCTTGTCACCATCAGGTAATTTTGAAAATGAAATTCTGGAACCTTCTGGGCAATTTGATTTGGATGGGATTGAATTTAGGGACATGAATGTGGGGAAGGCAGTGTCTCTGAGAGGGAAAGTAAATGAGCATTAAAGATCACCTAGAGTAGCAGTTATTAAACATTTTATTTTCTGGACTCTCCTACCCTCTTAGATATCATTCAGGACCCTAAAGAGCTTTTGTTTATGTGAAATATCAAGAAGCATGAAATATTATTTCATTTAAAAATAATGATAATAATGAGCCATTCATTACACACTAACATAAATTATACATTTGTATGAAAAATATATTTTCCAAAAGAAAAAAAAAGGTAGATGAGTATCATTGTTTTAAATTTTTGCAAATCTCTTTAATATCTAATTTAATAGAAGCAGCTGTATTCTCATACCTTTTTCTGAGTTTAGTCTTTTGTGATGTTTGGTCTTGGTGAAATTTAAGAAAATCTAGGTTCATACAGATGTATTGTTAGAAAAGGGAGGAGTATTAGAATAGCCTTTCAGATAATTGTGAATATTCTTTAAAACAAAACCAAACTCAACAAATGTTAGTCTCTTAAAGATTAGGTACAATATGAAATCTGAAACAGCAATGAAGTTTCCATACTCTGTTATATCCACTGCTGTTTTGATTTTAAGTGGGTCTTTTAATTATGTATGATTTTGTAATAACAACCATTGGTCATTTGGAAAATATTGGTTCACTGAGTTATGCAGAACTTCCAAGTGTTGACACATTTCATTATACAGTTTCAAAAATTACATTCATTATTAATTACCACTGATCTCATCAGATAAATCTTTAGTACTGGGAAGCTGCCAGGATCATGGAGGCAGATACAGAATTTTTGAAATTCTAATTTTTATTCAAAAGTTTGAATTTTCTAATTGGCATCAAATCCTGTCAGTTGTTATTCTTGAAGTGACAGGCTAACTTTGTTCATTTTTCAGAAAATGTCTTACCAAATACCCAAGTTTGAATAGTCATAGTTTGTCAGTTCTTTCAAGTGAAAGTAATGTTTCACAAAAAAAGGCAGATAGTTCACCTTCCAACTCAAATGATGGCATGGATATTTTCCCTTGAGACAGCCACTGTACTTTATATGCCCTCTCAGTACTTTATGTGTACTTACTTTCCATTTTGTCATACAAAATATGAAAAAGTTGTGGATTCATGGTTGAGATTTAGTAAAATCAGTATTTTTAGAGCTTCATCAAGTACATTCTTGGGCTTCCCTGGTAGCTCAGCTGGTAAAGAATCCACCTGCGGTGCAGGAGACCCTGGTTCTGTTCCTGGGTCAGAAAGTTGCCCTGGAGAAGGGATAGTTACCTACTCCAGCATTCTGGGACTTCCCTGGCGGCTAAGACAGCAAAGAATCTGCCTGCAATGTGGGAGACCTGGGTTCGATTCCTTGGTTGGGAAGATCCCTTGAAGGAGGGCCTGGCAACCCATTCCAGTATTCTTTCCTGGAGAGCCCCCGTGGACAGAGGGGCCTGGTGGGCTCCAGTCCAAGGGGTCACAAAGAGTTGGACACAATGCACAGCAAGTACATTCTGAAGAGAAATTAGTATTTTCTTAATAAAAATTACAGTGACTACTTGTATAGTTTAATGTCACTTCCTTGGTTCATGCTAAGAAGCCAGCAGTTTTATCCCACATTACTTTTGCACCATCATCACAAATGTCAAATGGTGGAAAAGGCAAATAACATCTTAATATTATTATGGAAATAGTTTTGACCTCCAGTACCCTCAGAAATAGCTTTGGGA
>SJYV01013447.1:212940-251624 GCA_006410875.1 Neotragus pygmaeus | reverse complement strand
GCAATAAACTCCCTTCTTGCCTTTGCATTGCCGTGGTGGACTTGTTCTCTCAGTCTATTCGGAGACTTGAGCTCGGAGCATAACACATACCATGGCTCAATATCTGCCATGAAGGGATTTTATGGGAAATTGTACATATAGAAATATGGAGGTGAAAACAGGAGTGAGAATTTACTCTTTTTTTGTGTGAACTTCTTATTTTATTTTATTTTACAGAGAGAGATCTAAACTTCTAAGAGATGTGATCTAGTGTTTCATTTTTTAGAAATAAAGCATTCCTTAGACATTTTGTCATTCAGTCTAATTTTCAAGATCTCCATTTAGCAGTTCATGTTGTTTACCTCAGGATGGTTCGTTGAAATGATTCTAAGAGATCATGGATGCTATTACTTAGTATATTTTTAAATNTTTCATTTTTTAGAAATAAAGCATTCCTTAGACATTTTGTCATTCAGTCTAATTTTCAAGATCTCCATTTAGCAGTTCATGTTGTTTACCTCAGGATGGTTCGTTGAAATGATTCTAAGAGATCATGGATGCTATTACTTAGTATATTTTTAAATAACAGGTAAAACTAACCTATTTTATTTTTAGAGAATTGTTAACCATATAAATTTAAAGTTTTATCAGCTTTTTATCTGGTTTTATAATAAGTTCATACTGTACATGTGTTAAATTTGGAGAAGTTTAAGTACTCCCTAATGTCACCTGGAGAATCCCATGGATGGAGGAACCTGGTGGGCTTCCATCCATGGGGTCACAAAGAGTTGGACATGACTGAGTGACTTCACTTTAACAATGTCTTCTAATGTTGTTGAACAAACTCTAATTGTACTGGAAACACACAAATGATTCTATTATTACCTAATTTCCAACTTTCCTATTCAAATTTCAGGGGAACATATTTACTCATCCTTTCAAGTAGACATGTATTTATTAATTTAATCCATAATAATAGATAGTTCTTCAGTATCTGTTTTGTTCTTGGTATTTTGCTCAGGGCTGGAGATTTTTGAGTTGAAAACTTCTCATTAAACTTAGATATAGTCAAGAAGACACATATTAGTTGATTAATTGAAGCAGTGGGAGACTGTGGAAGTGACAATGGTTGTAATATCGAGATATATCATGTTACAAGACTTTATACTAAGAGGCTTTAACATGGTCAAAAAGTCAGGGAAAAATTTGCTGAGGAAGTGACACCTGAACTAAGATATGGAGGATATTAGTTAAGTAAGTGAAAAAGCAAAGGTGGAACTTACCAGCAGGATAAGAGCTTGTTCAAATATCCTGTGATGGCTAGGATCAGGGAGAAATTTTAAAAAGCTGGTGGGAGTAAAGGGGAGGGAAAAAAAAAAAAAAAACAAAAACATGCTTCTAAGTAAGGCCAAAGTGACACAATTAGATTTATCTTTTGAAAACTTTCTTCTGATTTCTTATTAGGAACAAATTGGATGTGGTGGGGCATTGCTGGTCCTCCAAGGTAGCTTTAGTAGTAAAGAACTCACCTGGGGGGATATAGTCCATAAAGTTGCAACGAGTTGGACACAACTGAAGTGAGAGCATGCATGAGTGGGGGCATTGGTATGATGGAGCTGACTTGGGAGAGCTAAAGTGTCACCACAGCTTCCCAACTCCAGGTTCAGTGATCTCATGCTGGAAGTTTTCTCTCAGCCTCGATGGGTATATTTACCACAATAATTGGCAAATTCTATAAATCAAGGCTTTTCTCCCTCCCAGAGAACTCATAGTTAATATTTGTCAGCTTACCTCTAAGTGCAGGACAGGTTGAATGTCTACAGTGAGACCATTTAAGTGCTGACAGTAGCTTGGACTAGGGTGCTGCCACTGGAGATGGTGAAATATAAAAACTGAACTAAGTCAATATATTTTTCAGAACCAAGGCAAGTTATATGTAGTTATTAACTAGAAGTTAATACCAAACCCTTACCAAGGATAAAGGAGAAACTACTCATTGTAATCATGATAAGATAATGTATTATTGTGATAATCCTAACATGTTATTTTGAATTAATAGTAGTTATTCAAGGGGGAGTTTTGATATTCTTTTAATATATATTGAATATTATCAATGGAATTAAGTGTTAGAAATACATATAAATGTATTCTTGAATTGTTACCACTGATTCTCACTGAAAATGCACATAAATGTAAATAAATTTTGTAAGATGGTTAGACAGAATCACCAACGCAATGGACATGAATTTGAGCAAACTGGTTGATAGTGGAGGACAGAGGAGCCTGGCATGCTGCAGTCCTTGGGGGTCACAAAGAGTCAGACAAGAATTAGCTACTGAACAACAACAATAAAATTTTATGTAGGTCCTTATGTAAATTCTTGTGATTGTTTACTAATAATTTCCCTCCTATACTGATCTGTAGCCTTTATTTACTATCTACTAATAGATGCCTTAAAACTCTCCCATTAAAAAAAAATCAGAAACTGAGGCATGTCATAATGGAATCACATACTTTGTGTCTCTTTTGCAGGGCTTCTTTCACTCAGCAAGTTTTTGAGATTTATTCATATCGTTGCATGTGACAAGGTCCAGACCATTTTACTAGTGAGCAGTTTCATCACATTCATGTGTCAGAGTTTAGTTAGTAATTCAGTCCTGTCCTCTTTGACCTCACCTTACAAACTCACTGAATCTTAGCACCATTGGGCTTCTGGGTGTGGAGAAGGTGTGATGAAGGTCATCTGTATTCAACTCTTTTCATCTGTTAGTAAAATAATGCTCAAAATTATCCAAGATAGGCTTCAACAGTATGCAAACCACAAGCTTCCAGATGTTCAAGTTGGATTTAGAAAAGGAAGAGAGACCAGAGATCAAATTTCCAGTATCCACTGGATCATAAACAAAAGCAAGAGAGTTCCAGAAAAAACAAGAAACATTTATTTCTGCTTCATTGACTACACTAAAGCCTTTGACCGTGTGGAGTACAGCAAAATGTGGAAAATTTTTAAAGGGATGGGAATACCAGATCACCTAACCTGCCTCCTTAGAAACCTGTATACAGGTCAAGAAGCAACAGTTAGCACCGGACATGGAACAACGGACTTGTTCCATACTGGGAAAGGAGTATTTTCACCCTGCTTATTTAACTTATATGCAGAGTACATCATACAAAATGCCAGGCCGCATAAAGCTCAAGCTGAAATCAAGATTGCTGGGAGAAATATCAATAACCTCAGATATTCAGATGACACCACACTAATGCCAGAAAGCACNAAGGAGTATTTTCACCCTGCTTATTTAACTTATATGCAGAGTACATCATACAAAATGCCAGGCCGCATAAAGCTCAAGCTGAAATCAAGATTGCTGGGAGAAATATCAATAACCTCAGATATTCAGATGACACCACACTAATGTCAGAAAGCACAGAGGAACTAAAGAGCCTCTTGATGAAGGTGAAAGAGGAGAGTGAAAAATCTGGCTTAAAACTCAACATTCATAAAACTAAGATCATAACATCCGGTCCCATCACTTCATGGCAAATAGATGAGAAAATGATGGAAACAGTGATAGAATTTATTTTCTTGGGCTCCAAAATCAGTATAGATGGTGACTGCAGCCATAAAATTAAAAGGTGCCTGCTCCCTGGAAGAAAAGCTATGACAAACCTAGCTAGCATATTAAAAAGCAGAGACATTACTTTGCCAACAAAAGTCTGTCCAGTCAAAGCTGTGGCTTTTCCAGTAGTCATGTATGGATGTGCAAGTTGGACCATAAAGGATGTGAGCACCAAAGAATTTTTGATGCTTTTTGAATTGTCATGTTAGAGAAGGCTCTTGAGGGTACCTTGGATTGCAAGAAGATCCAACCATTCAATTCTAAAGGAAATCAGTTCTGAATATTCACTGGAAAGACTGATGCTGAAGCTGAAACTCCAATACTTTGGCCACCTGATGTGAAGAACTGACTCATTGGAAAAGACCCTGATGCTGGAGAAAATTGAAGGCAGGAGGAGAAGGAGACAACAGAGGATGAAATGGTTGGATGGCATCACTGACTCAACAGATATGAGCTCCCAGAGATAGTGGTGGACAGGGAAACTTGGTGTGCTGCAGTCTATGAGGTCACAAATTGTCAGACATGACTGAGAGACTGAACAATAACAACAATATCCAAATCTGACCTTACAGGACTGATATTCAATGCTCAATATACTGCCCATGAAAATGTTACCCAACCCTTGTTCATATACCTCCAGTGAGAGACAGCTCATCCTTTAGAGGACAGCTTGTGTCCTTGGCCATCCTTGCTGTTTAGGAAACTCTTCTTCATTTATCGCCTAAGTCTACCTCCCAAGATTATCCCCACAGAGGTCCCAGTTCTTGTCCTGGGACCAGTCAAGGAGAGTCAGCTCCTTCTGATGCCCCATGAGCTGTAGGGATAAAGAAGACACAACTACTACACAGTAGTGTGGTGGTAAATGTTTATCTTACAGTTCTCGTTTAGTTATTTTTTGCTGTATAATATTCTATTATATAAATGTATCAAAACTTATTTATCCAATTTACTGTGAATGAATATGTACATGGCTTGCAATGTTTGCTTCACAAACCACCCTGCTATGAACATTCATGCGCTGCTGGTGTAAGGTTTCTCTGGAAAGGATGACAGAGTTGTTAAGAGACATACATTTTCCCCTTCAACAGACAGTACTAAACCATTTTCCAGTGGTCCTCATTGTCTATACCTTTGTCCACTTTTAGTCTTGTAAAGTTTTATACTTTGCCAATCTTATAGGTGTAAACTTGCATCTCATTGTGATTTTGATTTACATTGACTTCTTTCTAGTGATGCTGAGTGTCTTTGTAAGTGTTTATTCGATGTTTCTGTTTCCTGTTCCATAAATTGCCTATCCATATCTTTTGTCCATTTCTTTACTGAGAAATTTGTGTTTCTTTTATATTTACCTGGAGAAGTTCTGTATATATTCAGGTTTCCAAACTTGAGTAGCTGTGAGCATTGCACATCTTTCTTCCAGTTGGTGGGATGTCTTTTAATAAATTGTGACTTTTAATGAACATAATTTCATTAAAAAAAACTGAGTCTTAAATATGGTAAGTATGAGGATACTCTTATGAATATTAAACAACTCTCTTCCCATGCAGATTTTCGAAAGAAACAGTGCCTATTTTGTGAGTTTGGTTAATTCAAGGGTAGAGAGGGCTGTCAGAGGAGATGAGTGGAAAGACTTCTGTGGAGAGAACTGTGACCTAAATTTGAGTCTCCTCCACAGCTTTTGGAGGAGGATTGGAGTTGGGAGAAGTAACTTTCTAGTTACTTCACTTTCTCAAGGCTAATGAAAAATCTTCAAGAGACTCACTCAGAGTTTCAAGCTGTTTCCTGCAGTTAGAAGCACTAAAGTCAGATGCTAGATTTATGCCTCAGAAAACTGAAGGAGAGCATATACTAGACTCAAACTTGCCAAGGAAACCTAGAGAGTGAAACTGATCTGGCCAGCTGCAAAAGCAGGAACATCTTGAACTCTCAGAGCTGATCAGGGAGAGGGTAGTTTTTGTAAACTATCTGGAGGGACGAGAAGACCCAGGAGATAGAAGCAGAAGATACTTATCCACTGTCAGTAAGGAAACTGCAAGAGAGTGAGCCAGAAAGAGTCCCCAGAAGAGACCACTCCTATGCCCATTTTTAGGCCTGAGAGCCACGTGCAATCTGCTTAAAACTCTTCCACCAATTGTTCTGGCTCACCCCTCCACCTCTCACCCTGGTGACAAGAGTATTTTTACTGCTGGGCGCTTGTAAGAGGATCCTCCTCTGTTTCGTATAATCTATTCACATTCTTGGAAAATGTGGTCTCATCAGTTACTGGTTTATTAAATTAAAAAAAAAAGATTCAANACCCCTCCACCTCTCACCCTGGTGACAAGAGTATTTTTACTGCTTGGCGCTTGTAAGAGGATCCTCCTCTGTTTCGTATAATCTATTCACATTCTTGGAAAATGTGGTCTCATCAGTTACTGGTTTATTAAATTAAAAAAAAAGATTCAAGAAAGTCGATTGTTTTCAAACTTCATGTTTTACTTAAGAGCCAGTGGATTTTAATATCAAATAAAAATCCCAGGAGAAACTGCTTACCTTTATTGATTGTTGTTATTTTTACTTTCTGCTCTTTAGTGAATCATAATATCCGGTCTTTTGTGCAGACTAGTCAAAAAATCCTGTTGTAACATTTTGCATCTAATCTGACAATCATTCTTTATACAATGAACATGCAGATGCTGTTTTTCAGATGAGTTGGGACAGCCTGATAAGATGACTGAAGTGTTTCAGTTCATTAGTGCAGTGCAGTACAGTACCATTGTAGTCTTTATAGTGTGATATAAATACAATTTATCAGATCACTAAGAGACTGCAGTTGCATCACAATTGTAGTGAAAGTAGCTCTCATGCACAGATAAAAAGGATGGTGCTAACTTTTAACTGCCCCTGCTAATATCATCCCATGGAAAAATTCTGTTTCCCAATAAATGAAAGATTTCAATTAAATTTATTATGTAATGTAGATAATAACATAATTATTTAATAATACCATAAATAAAGATTATATTAAGTGATATTAATTTCCTAATTTTTGCCTCTCAAGGGAGATAGATTAGTAGAAAAAATAAAAAGCTTTGAAATGTAACATCTCTACTTAATAGCAGGACCACGTAGGAAACATTATTAACTTTATTGGAATCATGTATCTCACTGACAAAATAAGGACAATAGCATTTGCTTTGTAAGATTTTAAGTATCCTTTTAAGCATTCAATATTTAAGTGTAAAATAGATTAATTCTGGATACAAACAAGTAAAACATTTGATTTAATATTTCTTGTGGGAAGAAATTGGTCATGAAGATAAGAGAGGAGATCTATAACAAAAAGTAGTATTTTATGGAATTTATGATTTTATATATTTCCTCAAAATTACCTATTCATAATATGTTATTGTCTGCTTAACTCCTAAGGGAGAATTATCTTTCTGTCTACTAGATTTGAGTTTCTTTTATAACAAAATCTTTTTTAATCTTCTGTAATACTTAGGATGATAATAAATAGTAGGTACTCAGAGATACTGGAGAATTGATTAATTTTATTTATTTTTGAAGTAAAGTAAATTATTTTTAATTTAGAAAGTGGGATCCACTATTATAGTTGTCTGACACTGTCAAATTGAAAATAGTTAGATTTGATTAATGCATAGCCACTGTTAATCTTTCAGTATTAGCATAGAAAATATTTGAATAATTAATGTTTGAAGATGCCACATGGAATTCGAACAGTAATTTTATCAATGATTGAAAAGAAAGAACTCTGAAGTAGGAGTTTAAAAACCTGACTCACATGTCTGGGATAAAGCAAGACTGTATTTCTAAGCCATAGTTCTCTGTAAAGCAAACACTGGCAGCACAAACTTCAAAGAGACATTTTAAGGAGTGAAAGTCTAGGGTAGTATCTTGTAAAATGTGAAGCAGCCTACTTTGCTATTTACAGGAATCTAGAATAAGTATTCACAAATATTTTCAAATCTTTGAATTAAAGTATCCCCACATTGTTGGTAAAATCGTTCTTGGAGACTAATTCACTCCCATGCACTCCTATAATACATAAACACCTCTATTTTGGTACTTACTAGACAGATAATCTGTGCTCTCGCCAGACACTGAAGACAGGTGTTTTTTGAGGACAGGTAATTTTAATCAATATTTTTGTTTGTTTTTTAATCCCCTGGGCTTAGCACAAAATTTTATACATTGTAGGCACTGGAATATTATTTATTGAATTTATAAATACGTTTAAAAATATATAGTTGTGTATTCAATAGCAGAGAAAATGTTAAAATGTTAAACTACCATACAATTCTGTTCATTTCACATACTAGCAATGTAATGCTCAAAATCCTTCAAGCTAGTCTTCAGCAGTATGTGACTGAGAGCTTCCATATGTACAAGCAAAGTCTAGAAAAGGCAGAAGAACAGAGATCAAATTGCCGACATTCGTTGGATCATACAGAAATGAAGGATATTCCAGGAAAACATCTACTTCTGCTTCATTTACTATGCTAAAACCTTTGACTGTGTGGATCACAACAAACTGGAAAATTCTTAAAGAAATGGAATTACCAGACCACGTTACCTGTTTCCTGAGAAACCTCTGTGCAGGTCAAGAAGCAAAAGAACTCTACTAGAAACAACAGACTGGTTCAAAATTGGGGAAGGAATATGTCAAGTCTATATATTGTCACTCTACTTATTTAACTTCTATGCAGAGTACGTTATACAAAATGTTGGGCTGGATGAATCACAAGCTGGAATCAAGATTGCTGGGCAAAATATCAACAACCTCAGATATTGAGATGATACAACTCTAAAAACACTGTAATGGCAGAAAAATGAAGAGAAACTTGAAAGAAGAGAGTGAAAAAGCTGGCTTAAAATTCAACATTCAAAAAACTTAAGATCATGGCATCTGGTCCCATCACTTCGTGGCAAATAGATGGGGAAACAGTGACAGATTTTCTTTTCCTGGGCTCCAAAATCACTGTGGAAGTTGATTGCATCCATGAAATTAAAACACAATTTCTCCTTGGAAGAAAGCTGTGACATCGCTTTGCCAACAAAGGTCCACATATAGTTAAAGCTATGGTTTTTCCGGTAGTCATGTTTGGATGTGAGAGTCAGACCATAAAGAAGGCCAAACACCGAAGAATTGATACATTCAAATTATGGTGCTGGAGAATACTCTTGAGAGTTTCTTGGATTGCAAGGAGATCCAGCCAGTCAATTCTAAAGGAAATTAACCTTGAATCTTCTTTGGGAGGACTAATGCTGAAGCTGAAGCTCCAGTAGTTTGGCTATCTGATGTGAAGAGCCGACTCACTGGAAAAGACCTTAATGCTGGGAAAGACTGAAGGCAAAAGAGAAGGGGATGACAGAGGAAGGGATGGTTGGATAGCATCATTGACTCAGTGGACATGAGTTTGGGCAAACTCTGGGAGAGAGTGAAGGACAGGAAAGCCTCGTGCACAGCAGTCCATGAGGTTGCAAAGAGTCAGACATGACTTAACAATTGAACAACAACAAACATAGTTCTTAATAAGTGTCATGTACTATTTGAAACTTTACAGATATTAATTCATTTAATCCTCTCAGCAATGTTTTGTGTTATTACCCCCAGGTTTCATCTGAGGAAATCAAGTCACACATAGGTTAAGTAATTTGTTTAAGATGACCCTTTTAAAAAAGAATATACTTTCTTTTCAGTTATTTTAATTACTAAATGTAGAACAAGACATTAGACAATCATCCTTTTTCATATTTAGTTCTTTTTATAGATTTTTACAACATAAAAATATGGATGCCATTATAAACCAATAATGCAAAAGATGATTAGCATTTTCAAATCAACAGAATAAATAGAAGAACTTAAGTAACAAAATTCTTCACTGTTGATTATCACAATCAATCAATGCCTCTTCATTTGTGCATGTATTTCTCCTCAAATGAGCCAGGAAGAAAGCTATTTTTTGTAATGCTTCTGTCCTCTTATTGTCATTTATTTTATTAGCTATTTGTTAACACTATTTTGTTATTTTCTCTTTTTTATTTTTCTTTGCAATATCAGGTTAAAGTTATATATTTTGTCAAGGAATTAAAGGGTATATATGAATTTAGAGAAATAGTAAAGATGGGGAAAAAGGATTACTTCCAACCAANTCCTGTCTCTTATACACATCTTAACACTATTTTGTTATTTTCTCTTTTTTATTTTTCTTTGCAATATCAGGTTAAAGTTATATATTTTGTCAAGGAATTAAAGGGTATATATGAATTTAGAGAAATAGTAAAGATGGGGAAAAAGGATTACTTCCAACCAACATATTCATTTAAAGTGTCACATGCTTTCACAAATATAATACAGTGCCTCAAAATATTTCAAAGTATTGATGAAAGTACATAGACACGTTTAAAAGAATTTAGTTATTGAATGAGTTTTACAGAATTAAGCTTGGTATTTTCTCTATAATTTGAGAGCAAGCATTATGTTATAGTCATGATTCTGTATGGATCTAAAAGGCATAATGAAAATCTAGAAGGACGATATGTACAAAAATAGATTATGGTATAAGAATGAATTTTAGGGCCTACTCCGGCAATCTAGTGGTTAAGACACTGTGCTTACAATGCAAGAGGTTCAGGTTCAATCCCTGATCTGGGAACTAAAATCTTACATGCCTTCCAGCAAAAAAAACAAAAAGGGGATGGATTTTATAACAGTCAATGGTTACAGCAGACCCCTTGTTTTGAAATTTTCATATGAATTTTTACATGAATGATGTAGGTGGATTTATGTCATAGAGGTAACAGAACCCAGCAATATTTAAACTCTCTTAAATTCTAGGGAATCTGTTCCAAACAAGATTATCTGCACTTGTTATGATTATTATTAAGTCAAAGTATTATATATTTCTTTGATTTTAAAATGTTATATTTAAATTAAAATGATTAGGATATAACATCACCTCATCAGTTACAAGATTCTGATTTTTATTTTTGTGAACAAAACCAAGGTATAAGGAAAGATTTTTAAAGTGTGCTATGTTTTATATTAATTTTTCTTTTGCATTTTCTATGTGTTTATTTCATGCCAGTTAAAATTTCATTCTAAGGCTGTTTTTTACCCACCTCCCCGTTTTTATCTCCTCTTTAAAATTTAGGATTTGAAATAAATATTTTATAACAGTAGATAATTTCTTACTCTAATATTCTCAGTTGCTATTTTGATATTTCTGTGTGCTATGTAATTTCAAAAAATTTGACACAATAAGCAATGAAAATTTCATATTGGTGAAATTAAAATCATTTTCTGTTTTTAAATATTCTTGACATTTAAAGCCTATTCTGCTACGTTTACACCAAGCTATAAAAGTCAGTATCTTTTGAACTGAAACGTCAGATTCCAGGTGAAAATTTATTTTTCCCCTCTTGGTAACATATTCTTTCTGGATTCTTGTCCCATCCTATCATAAGGCTTATTGACTAAATAATATCAAAGCCTAAATTAAATGTATAAATTCCAAAAGTCAGTATTAGACTAAGGAGATTTACAGAATTGTATGTTTATACTTTTTTTCTACTAAGANATTTTTCCCCTCTTGGTAACATATTCTTTCTGGATTCTTGTCCCATCCTATCATAAGGCTTATTGACTAAATAATATCAAAGCCTAAATTAAATGTATAAATTCCAAAAGTCAGTATTAGACTAAGGAGATTTACAGAATTGTATGTTTATACTTTTTTCTACTAAGAGTGTTACTTCTATTACATTATACATAACTATGAAAATAATGTCATATTGACCATCCACTCAGAACTGGATCATACAATAAGGCTAAAGACATAATCTGTCATTTTTCTATTTTCTATTTTGAAATTCATGCGTTTCAAGAGAAAATGCTGTTTTGCTTAAACAAAACTGAAAATTATTGCATTATATCAAACTTACATACATGCTTTATCATTTAATTGGAATAAGAGACAAATTAGAAAGCATTTTAAAAGTGAATGAAAGTTTACTTTCAGAAAATTGATAATGTCAAAATGTAATGGGAAGCAGGTAGCTCATATCAATTTTATGATTTAAATTGAATGTAATTTCCACTTGGTAAATGGCTACCATTTAAATTTTTAAAACTGATTATTTGAGTAAATTTTATGGTTACAAGATTAATGTGCCGTAAAGAACTATTATTTACTTATCTTAGAAAGAAAAAAGTAACAAGGAATGGCTTGTTAAATCTACTGTACTATTATTCCAATTATTTGTCAAATGTTGTCTCATACCTGTAGTTGACCTGGAGGGAAAAATAAATAGAAGCTACTTTATTTCACCTACCACCATGATGAGATTGGGAATATTATAACAGAATATTGCAACATTTTTTGTAGCATTTATCTTCTTAACAACTCTGACAGAGCTTTAGGTGTTCTTTGATAACCCAGAGGCCCTGGAAAGTAATCTGGAACTGCTTCCCTGCCCCTTACAGAGTGAACTGAAAGCAAAACAGAGGTTAAAAAGCAAACTAAGTGCATTGCTCAGTGTTTTTAACACACTGCTCTCTAGCCAGTCATCTTCAGAAATGTGGTTGAGTTGAAGGATTAATAATAAAAGTTGGTCTGTGCTGTGCCAGTAAATATAAAGTTTGGTTCAGACTGATTCTCGATTCGATTAGTAAAACTGTGGATAATCTCCAAAGCCAGCATGAATTACTGAAGTTTCAATAAGGCAGATACTTATGTGTATTTCCTATTAATCGGTACTCTTTTAGATTATAAATGACAGACCCTCAACAGAAAAAAGATCTTAAAAGACAAAAATAAGACATTGCAGACTCACAGAAATTAAAACGTAAATTTCTTCATAGGACTTATTTTATGTTTTTCTGCTGTACATGCTTTATATAACTATGTTCGTTTTGTGCCGTAGGAAGATTGCAGTTTTCAAAATAGCTATTGTATATACTATGTAAGCTTGATACTTGATTGGCACAAAAGTAACTCATTGTTTCAATTTCAAGGTTCAGAGATATTGCTGGCTTGTTAGATTCATAGATATTAAACATCAATCATTCCTCTTGCCCCAAAATAAAAATATCACCAAAAATCTCAAAAGTTTTTTTTTATATTAATATGACCCTGTGATTATGTATATGTGTGTGTGTATTTATGTATATGTCTATATAATGATGATATTTAAAGATCTATAAATGCATGTTATAAATTAGTGTTTATACTTGTCATGTATAGCTCTGTTACCTTATTAAAAAAAATTTCAAAACTGACCAGTGAGATATGTTACGTTAAGCTGAAAGCAGGAATTTTAAAAGTGTGAGATTACTTCTAAGCCATGTAAATTGAAAGAATGATAAAAGTGAAAACTAATTATTCATGTAAAACCAGATAATCATGTTTATCTTTATTAGATCAGAAAGTATAAATAAGTTTAATATCATTTCACTGTCCTTTAAAGCTCATGGAAATCGTGAGTAAAAGTTAACTATATATATGCTGTTTACTATGCTACTTATGTACTCATCTATTATTTTCTTAAACAGAACAACTAATATTTTTGTCTTCAACTGTCCCACTTACATTGTGCCCAGAATTAAAAAGAAAAAAGCCACCTTAAGTAGATCATAGGTGTTCTTTTCTCAGAACTACAATGTACAACAATCATTTTCTCTTTTTGTAAATAATATTTCCTCCCATTACACACTTTTTTTTTTAATTTGATGAATGTAGAGAGCCTTTCTCTTATTCACCATTGAATTTGAAAACCTTAGCATAGCACTGGATTCATAGTAAGGGCTATAAACATGTTTAGAATAATTGTTGAAACAATGAATATTAATTTAGTGTTATAAGGGTTGTTGTAGAGAGATCAATATGGGTTAGTAGAAAGGTTTCTCGGAGAAGGCAATGGCACCCCACTCCAGTACTCTTGCCTAGAAAATCCCATGGACGGAGGAGCCTGGTGGGCTGCAGTCCATGGGGTCGCTAAGAGTCGGACACAACTGAGTGACTTCACTTTCAGTTTTCCCTTTCATACTCTGGAGAAGGAAATGGCAACCCGCTCCAGTGTTCTTGCCTGGAGAATCCCAGGGATGGTGGAGCCTGATGGGCTGCCATCTATGGGGTCGCACAGAGTCGGACATGACTGAAACGAGTTAGCAGCAGCAGCAGCAACACAAAGGTTTCTTGTAATGAGTCATATCTTAGCAGTCTTATGTGTTCATAAGAATTTTCCACATAGAAAAAAACTGGAGAAAATCAGGGCTTCAGAGAGAACATGTTCCTTATCCTTGGTTAGATTGCATAATCATTGTCCAACATTTATAAGTAAAGATAGTCATATATATCTAAAAGTATGAATAGAAAAAGATATCTAAATGTGAATCTAGTAAATATGGAAACCAAAATTTTATGAGAAGGAGTGAAAAAAGATGCTAACTGGCTAAAAACTGAGACAAAGTGAAAAGAATTTGTAATACATTATACTTTACAACATTTGGGGAAGGCTTCCCTGGTGGCTCAGCTGGTAAAGAATCTGCCTGCAATGCGGAAGACCTGGGTTTGATCCCTGGGTTGGGAAGATACCCTGGGGAAGGGAACAGCTATTACCCACTCCAGTATTCTGGCCTGGAGAATTCCATGGACTATACAGTCCATTGGGTCACAAAGAGCTGGACATAACTGAGGTATAATACTTTTGGGAAGGTATAGTATTTTTATCAAAATAGAATAATAGCTCTTAAGATATGACATCCCTCACTTTAACTGTGTATAATTATATTAAGAGGATCATTTTCACATGAACATAACAAGATTTCATTGGTTTTCCTAAAAACCTTTTAAAGCCATAAATTAATGTAAAAATCACCTTTTAATCTCCTTGTTTTATTGATGATAGAGATAGGAATGGGGAGAGAGTGGTAGAGGGAGAATTAATTTTATAAATAGTTCACTTATGAATATTTTATTGTATGGCAAATTGTACTTTTCTGTACAGGATCATAAATATGGGGACTTGACTAATAAATACTAGGATAATGAGAATGCTTTGTACTTTATTGAGTTCTGGGATTAATAATTAATGATGTGGGTAGATAATTTTCTTGAATTCATGATTAAGCTTCTTCTGATAACTAAGGCCATTCTTCAACTTTTATTTCTCTCAAAGAGGATACTCTCTTGATTCATGTTTCAGAGTATTAGTCTGGGTCATTAACACCAGTGTATTGAGAGAAGATGAAGAGAAAATATTTCCATGTAGAGAAATGAAATGTGATTTCAAGAGTTAAAAATTAATCTTATAAGTAAAATTTTAAATTTTAACTTGAAGTTAGAACTAGTACATTATTTTCAGACTTACACATTTTAAGACAGATTTAGGAAATACAAAAGATATTCTTGGGAGTCAACATTCTTAAAATACCGATTGAAATTTTACTAATCTTGAGCATAGTGAGAGATTAACAGTTTAGACTTTACTTTTAAATTCTTTCCTGTCTTTTCAAAGTTTGGTGACCTTGAGCAAGGTAAATAATCTCTCTGAATCTCAGCAATATATTTATTTGGAAATTTATACTCAATTCTAGAAGCAGTAGAAGACATTTTTAAAGGCTGCAAAGTATAGAGTACATAATTATGGTCAGTGAACAGTAGCTAGAATTTTTATTGAAGCTTATCATCTAATAGTTATAATTCTGTTAATTCTAAAATTTCATTAAATTCCTATTCCTTAAAACTCATGGTCACAACTCTAGCATACTTTCAGAGCAGTTCTTGCTGTAGACAAGAAATGGGTCTCCTGGGTTATATAATCATTGGTTCAAAACAAAATTCTTTTCCAGCTCTTTATATGGCTTTGTTGCTGCCTGTATCCCTTGCCTTGGTTTCCCACCCTGATTCTCCTCTTGGGACACCTGATGTCTATAATTTCTCTTCATTTCCATTTAGCATTCTTTTTAGATGTTCTCATAATTTCAGTTCCTGGTCTTAATCTGGTTTCAATATTAATCTGTCTGTAAATTTATTTGTTAAATAATAAAATATTTTGATTCTTCTCTATTACCACAATTCTAGTGCAGTAGTTCCCCGAAGAAGCTGTATGTCTAAACATAAACGTGGTGCACTACCCCTCCTCCAATTTTAGATATCGGAGTCTTTATTAGGAAAGTCACTTAAAATTTTGAGCCCTTGTCATCTCTTATTCGAATGATTACTATCCAGTAGCCTAGCCAAAAGTTGTTTTGATTAGGTAATAGTGCTTTAAAAATTGTAAGAAGCAATTTAAATGCTTACTATTGCTATAAATTTGACTTGGACTAACATGACTACTGTTATTGGTTAGCTTGGTGCTGATCTCCCAAACTGGTTAGCTTATTAAGACTTGCTACATTTTCCTACTTATTTCAGAAACAGACTTTTATTCACCTACTAGTTAGTTATAGTTTAGCTGCATTGTAACCTACGTTACTTCATCCTTATGGGCAATTGAATGTCTAAAATAACAGATAACAATGTGTTTCATGCCAGCAAATATATAAATCACTCCGCCAAATAAATAATAGAGTTCATTCAATTTGAGCTAAAGGGTTCCCACTAATTTTTATATGGGCGTTTAAAAAAGTAAACAGAAATAACACATAGTTATGATGCCTCAGTGGTGAAGTCTCCACAAATCAATGCAGGAGACGTGGGTTTGATTCCTGCATTAGGAAGATCCTCTGGTGAAGGACATGGCATCCTACTCTAGTATTCTTGCCTGGGAAATCCCATGAACAGAGGAGCCTGGCAGGCTACAGTCCATAGAGTTTCGAAAAGATTATGACATGGCTTAGTTAATGGTTCTTCTTTGCTTTCTGAAATCAGCCAAAGGCGTTTATCCTTGCTTTGCCTAAGGGTTGGATTAGTTCTGGTTTGCTGCTGCTACTGCTAAGTCGCTTCAGTCGTGTCCGACTCTGTGCATCCCCATAGATGGCAGCCCACCAGGCTCCCCCATCCCTGGGATTCTCCAGGCTAGAATACTGGAGTGGATTGCCATTTTCTTCTCCACTGCAGGAAAGTGAAAAGTGAAAGTGAATTCGCTCAGTTGTGTCCAACTCTTCGCTACCCAAGGGACTAGCCTACCGGGCTCTTCTGTCCATGAGATTTCCTAGGCAAGAGTACTGATGTGGGTTGCCATTGTTTACATGTCTCCTAATTCTGGCATCAACAGCTGCTCAGCTCATGTTCTTGTCATGGTGGAATACTGGAGTACAGGAGGGTGATTGGAATCATGCAGTGTCTCTGAAAGAATACATCAAAAGCTAGCATTCTAACATGTCTGCCCACATTCCTCTGGTTACAGCTTGTCTCTTGGATAAGTTCAAACTCAACTGAAGAAAATGTACTCTATTAATAAGGAGGTTATAGTAAGGAAGGAAAGGGAAGGAAAAGGCATAGTATTTGTTTTTCACAAATGGAACAGATACTATCTAACACATATACCTTCCATGAATTTTAATATACATGCTGTCATTGAGCATTAATGTGTATTTGATTGTATTAATAGTTTACAAAAGCCAGAATACAAATATTTAATCATCTTTAATTTTTTAAAATAATCTAGTTATATTCACAATATTAACAATTTTGATAAAGTTGAAGTTGTGAACATACACATAAACCCTGATATATAACAGATTTGAAGTAAAAGTTACCAAGACTACTGCTTTCATTTTGAATCAATGACTTGGTATGAGTATTCCATCAGCAGTTGTATTATATCAGTGTAGACAAGTGCAATAAATTTTAGATGATAAAAATTCCAAGTCTTGTATATTCTATGACAAAAGATTATTTTTCCCATAAAACAATGACATTATGCCTCATATTCTTACTATCTCCGTAGTTACTTCACAAAAAAATTAAAGATGATTAAAAAACCTTATATGTTTTAAATATTTAGAACTTTTAAAATTCGATGTACAGCAGTATCACTTAAGTTGTTTAAACAGAGGCATAGATCAAGACAAAGATTAGAATTAGGCATCATTATAATTTTTTTTCCTAAAATGTTACNGGAGTGGGTAGCCATCCTCTTTTCCAGGTGATCTTCCCAACCCACGGTTCAAACCTGGGTCTCCTGCATTGCAGGAGAGTTCTTTACCATCTGAGCCACCAGAGAAAGCCTTATACAAAAAGAAATCAAAGGTTAAATATTGAGGAGTTTATTCCTTTGTATCTTTTCTGACCTTCTTAAAGGTTTATTTTTAAATCGTTTTATTCTTAATGGTGATGATAAGTGCATTTTATATTCATAGGAATTTCCATTCGAAAAGATTTCAAGATTATATAATGTTGACTAAGCAGCTGGTTATTGCATACTTAAATTTCTGGTCTTTAACATAAAAATCCTGCTGCTGCTGCTGCTGCTAAGTTGCTTCAGTCGTGTCTGTCTCTGTGCAACCCCATAGACAGCAGCCCACCAGGCTACCCCATCCCTGGGATTCTCCAGGCTAGAGTACTGGAGTGGGTTGCCATTTCCTTCTTCAGGGCATGAAAGTGAAAAGTCAAAGTGAAGTCGCTCAGTTGTGTCCAACTCTTTGGTGCAGTGTCCAACTGCAGCCCACCAGGCTCCTCCGTCCATGGGATATTCCAGGCAAGAGTACTGGAGTGGGGTGCCATTGCCTTCTCCGATAAAAATCCTAGATCTTGTTAATTAATGATATTAATATCTGTTGATATAAAGTGAGACCAGGCTAATCCAGGGATCATAAATACTGTCAAATTTAGAGGGTTATCTTTTATCAGGTAAATTGTGTCCGTTGACTTAAGAATAGTTGCTTTTCATTTGTCTTCTCTCTTTTGTTTTTCTTTGGGCTGTTGATAACAACCAGTTGCCCTTTCGATATAGTTTAATACTTTCTATGACAGTTGAGCAGCTAATCTCTCTACTCACAATGGAAAAACGTCAATGGGAAATATTGCTCTAAATATGAATTTAGAAGATACAAATGTTTCAGAAATATAAGATATATACCTATTTGAGATATATTTTTGAGCTTTGGTGTGGGGAAGAAATACAATTAAGACTATCTTTTTCTAAATTTATCTTTGGCCCTTTTAAGCGGTACATGTAAAATCTACAGTAGTATTTTTAAGCTATATATTCATGCAAAGTGATACCTCTCTAATTTGCCCAAGCTTAATTTTTAAAAAATATTCTCAAGTTAAAAAGCTGTATAGAAATAAACTCCAGTTTAACAAATTTGCTGACTTTCAGTTGATTGGTATAATTAATGATAGTAGCTAATTGAAGAATAATCATGTATTTATGTTACAGCAAATTTATTAGGTGTGATTGACCAGTCTTAGGCATAGAATCTACCATATATGTTAAGCACAATATTTCACAACATATAGAAGTTTAAAAATATGACATTTTAAAAGCTGAAGATGAATAATTTTAAAGTTTTTAAAAGTATGTTTTCTCTAAATAGCATAGTACTTTGCACATCAGAGGAGCTAAATAAATACTTTGTTAAAATTATCTGATTCTCAGATGTATGTAATTGTAGTCCTCATCATTTTTTATCCTTAAACCCTGTACTACTGCTGCTGCTGCTAAGTCACTTCAGTCGTGTCTGACCTCATAGACAGCAGCCCACCAGGCTCCTCCATCCATGGCACTTTCTAGGCAAGTGCCATTGCCTTCTCCAAACCCTGTACAGTATTAGCTAATGAATTTTTTTAAGTAAATAATTATTTTCCTAAAATCTTCTTTCTATAATTTTTAAATTAAAATGTAATTGCCTCTAGGAAATAAAACCTATATTTGGCTTTCCAAGTTTAAAATTTTATTGCTTTATACTATTAATTGTCTTCCATTGTTCTGTGGATACAATACAATTTTAGTATGTGGCCTAACACATTTAGAATTACATAAAACATTTTGTGCTGAAACATTGCAGAATATATATTTCAATGCTTGTTCAATATGAGATTAGTGTTGTGAAAGCAGCAGTGTTTATTCTTTTTTTTCCTGTGTTATCCTGGAGCTTTGGATATAATGGGGAAAAAATAACTCCTATTGTTTTTGAAAGTAGATTTGTATTTCAAGATTTTCACAGATCTGTTTTCTTAATTCTCGATTTGATATATATTAAAATGATGCATTAATATAATTTCTCTGTTTACTATGAAAGGGTTTTTTGGTCTTAAAATCATATTTAAATAATATTAGTTCCTGTTAATGCAAATGTACTGCAGTTTATTTTGAAGGAAGCATCTCATAATTTGATACATTGTTGTAACAGCCATGGATCTCTGTGTGGATAACTAGAAAAAATGTGAAGATTATTTTTGAAAGTTTCTGATTTGGTACTGACTTAAAACTGGTTTTTCTGTGTATAAAATTTTACATTATTATGGACCTGCTTATCTCATGATATATTTTTGAGTGCATTCTAGTTTCAACAAATATATAAATGCATTCCAAAATTTTTGCATTATAGTATGTTCAATCTGGCTTTCCTGGTGCATCTGTGGTAATGAATCCGCCTGCCAGTTCAGGAGAAGCAGGTTTGATCCCTTAGTTGAGAAGATTCCCTGGAGAAGGAAATGGCAACCTCACCCCAGTATTCTTGCTTGGGAAACTCCATGGACAGAAGGGCTGGCGGGCTACAGTCAATGAGATGGCAGAATCAGATATGACTTAGCGACTAAACAACTACTGTGCTGTGTGCTTAGTTGCTCAGTCTGCAGTCATGGAATTAAAAGATGCTTTCTCCTTGGCAGAAAAGCTATGACCAAGCTAGACAGCATTTTGATAAACAGAGACATTACTTCGCCGACTAAGGTTCATCTAGTCAAAGCTATGGTTTTTCCAGTAGTCATGTATGGATGTGAGAATTGGACCATAAAGAAAGCTGAGCGCCGAAGAATTGATGCTTTTTATCTGTGGTATTGGAGAAGACTCTTGAGAATCCTTTGGACTGCAAGGAGATCAAACCACTCTATCCTAAAGGAAATCAGTCCTGAATATTCATTGAAAGGACTGATGCTAAAGCTGAAACTCTAATACTTCAGCTACCTGATGCGAAGAACTGACTCCTTGAAAAAGACCCTGATGCTGGTAAAGACTGAAGTCAGGAGGAGAAGGGTATGACAGAGAATGAGATGTTTGGGTGGCATCACCAACTCAGTGGACATGAGTTTGAGCAAGATCTGGGAGATGGTGATGGACAAGGAAGCCTGGCATGTTGCAATCTGTGGAGTTACAAAGAGTTGGACACAATTGAGCAACTGAACTGAACTGTAGCCTGCAAGGCTGCTCTGTCCATCAAAATTTCCAGGCATGAATACTAAAGTAGATTGCCATTCCCTTTTCCAGAGGAATCTTCCTAACCCAGAGATTGAACCCAGGTCTCCTGCATTGCTTGTGGATTCTTTACCATCTTAGTTACCAGGGAAGCTCAAACAACAACAACAGTGTTCAGTTTAAACTATACTGCTGTTGCTGCTAAGTCGCTTCAGTTGTGTCCGACTCTGTGCGACCCCATAGACGGCAGCCCACCAGGCTCTCCGTCCCTGGGATTCTCCTGGCAAGAACACTGGAGTGGGTTGCCATTTCCTTCTCCAATGCATGAAAATGAAAAGTGAAAGTGAAAGTGAAGTCCCTCAGTCATGTCCAGCTCTTCTCAACCCCATGGACTGTAGCCTACCAGGCTCGTCCATCCATGGGATTTTCCAGGCAAGAGTGCTGGAGTGGGTTGCCATTTCCTTCTCTGTTAAACTACACAGCAATCATCAAATATTGACTAAAATGGTAAATTAAAATGCTATGATGGCAACTGTTGTTTTCTGATTTTTTTTTTACACTAGGCGTAGTAATAGACATTTTTAAAATCCATCCTATAATTCCACAAGGGTAGATGCTTGTTGTCATGTCAGAGCACGATGAAGTGAAATGTAATTCCCACAAATTATTAAACTACTTTGAGTCTCAGTTCTCTAAAATGGTGACAAAGAGGTTCGTGCAAATGCTAAACTCTCAAAAATTACTTGTTGAGAGACTCCAATTAGTGTACCTTAGCCTTTCTTAACCTTCTGGGTGGGATAGCTTTCCATCTCTGCTTCCACACCATTTTGATCTTATCTCTATAATAGCTCTTAAACTTGTCATGTAGTTTCACTTCACTTTTACCCTCTGTGCCTTGCTCAGACTATCACAAGCAGTTGCTTAGTAAATGTTTGCTGAATTAGTGCCTGAGTACATAAAGCAAAATCCTAAACTTTCTAGTCTGCTCTGTGACTCTATAGATTATTTGTACTTAGAAAGAGATTATTCCTAAAAAGTTAGTATCAGCTAAAGCAATACAGTGATCTTCAGAACATGTCATTTATCAGACTATTCTTTTAGTTAGTTGTTTTATGATTATAAGAAAGAAAGTTTAGAAAATATTTTTTCATGTCATAAATGAAATATTAGTGAAAGAATGTAAGTAAAATTAAAATTACTTTGTGTTTTTTGAGCTTTATTAAGTTCCCTTGTACTTGGCTTACATTTCATCCCACATATGTTTGTTCATGTAAATATTTTTTTGTATTTAAATATGAACTTTGAAAAATAACAGTCTTTGTAAAATTCCCTATATATTTATATTCTGTATTTCACTCAAATTGCCTCTTGTTTTGGACATTGGATATTTTTTTGTAGCCTGTTACTGATAACTTGATTCTAATCTTAACAGGTAGATGGATTGGTTTGTTGATAATTTCTTTTTCCAATTCTTGTATTTGAATGAAATCTTTAAGTAGTTATTTTGTGATTTTACTGCCTATATTTTATGCACAATATTGACATTTAACAAGGAAAATTGAGGAACTAAATGAAGCATGAAGGAATGTGAACTTGTATATAGAAATAAAATCTAAGCATGAAAGGACACTTTGGTTTTGTTCTTTACACTGATTGTTGTTTGCTAAAATGGTGGTGATTATCTCTTGCCTGTATCCCAAAGCAATAAAAGCATAATGGCTCAGAANGCTTTTGAACTGTGGTGTTGGAGAAGACTCTTGAGTGTCCCTTGGACTGCAAGGAGATCCAACCAGTCCATTCTGAAAGAGATCAGCCCTGGGATTTCTTCGGAAGGAATGATGCTAAAGCTGAAACTCCAGTACTTTGGCCACCTCATGTTGGGAGGGATTGGGGGCAGGAGGAGAAGGGGACGACCGAGGATGAGATGGCTGGATGGCATCACGGACTTGATGGATGTGAGTCTGAGTGAACTCTGGGAGATGGTGATGAACAGGGAGGCCTGGCGTGCTGCAATTCATGGGGTCACAAAGAGTCGGACACGACCGAGTGACTGAACTGAACTGAAAAAGGTACCTTTAAAACCCCTGTTTCAATATATGAGGCTTTCTCTTATTTTTGAGGACTAGTATGGACACTGTGGCTTCCCTCATAGCTCACTTGGTAAAGAATCCACCTGCAATGCAGGAGACCCCACTTCAATTCCTGAGTCAGGAAGATCCACTGGAGAAGGGATAGGCTACCTACTCCAGTATTCTTGGGCTTCCCTTGTGGCTCAGGTGGTAAAGAATCCACCTGCAATGTAGGAGACCTGGATTCGATCCCTGGGTTGGGAAGATTCCCTGGAGAAGGGAAAGGCTACCCACTCGAGTATTCTCGCATGGAGAATTCCATGGACTATAGAGTCCATGGGATCACAAAGAGTTGGACTCAACTGAGTGAATTTCATCATCATTCATCATCATGGACCCTGTGCCTCCTTGGGGAGCAAAAGCTACAAAAGAACCATCCTACTGTCTTTACCACTTGTTTACAGTACTTAGAGGTTATGGATATGTTTTTATGATCATCTTATACACTATTACCATTGTTTTTATTTTATTATTTTTTTTTTTACAGTAAAAGTTAAGTGACATTTTTTAAATCTCTTAGCAGAGTAAACTTAAAAGGTAACTTCCTTAAACTGATGAGGAACATCTACGAAAAACTGACCCAGGTGGGGCTAGTGGTAAAGAACCACCTGCCAGTCACCGTGTTCTAGCGCTTGTCACACTGTGTCAGCCTCACGCTGGCAGAATACTGGGTGTAGGGCTGGGCCCTGGGGGACACTGGACCAGCCAAAGAGCAATTACGCAATGGGGCACAACGGGGACACAGAGGTTAGAGGACTGCTCGCGCCGAGGGCACAGGGCTGGTTCCACACTGGAGGTATGGTGGGTGAAGGACGGGGTACCGGGGCCACACACAGTGAGGACAAATGAGACAAAGGGCTGGGCTTGGGCAGCACACACGAAAGGAGGGTATTAGACCAGGTGGGCAGTTCCACGCTCCCTTTCGTAGATGGGCAAACTGAGGGTCCAGGAGGCATGGGACCCTCCTGGCCCGCCAGCCCAGGCCCAGTTGAGCCTGGCAGCCATAGAGAACAGGCTCGGTTTGGGGACCGCCTCCATTGCCGAAGGCCTAGGTCTGGAAGTTCTGACTGGGGTGGGGTCAGACCTTCCTCCCACCCCCAGCTATGAGCCCTGGGCCTCTTTTGTCTTGTCCCCCAGGGCTATTCTCTCAGGCCTCAGTCTTTCTACCCAGGAAACAGGTCTGTGGAGAATGCGGCTGTAGTCTTGTCCTCTGAAACGGTGTGTTTTCACCAAAGTTAAAAATAATGCTTATGGTTGGCCGTGGGGTGTGAAGCGATGTGACCAGGGACCAGAGCTAGCTTGGTGCTTCATCTGTACCTTCCTGGGCAAAGCCTGACTCAGCCACGGCTCAGGCCCCCAGGGCCCCTCCCCCTTCCCCAGATGCCGCTTTTGATGAAGAAGAGGGACAGAGGTCTCTGGACACACTATGTTCCAGGAAAGTGGCATGGCCCAAGGCTCTGTGACCTGTGCGTGCATGCGTTCACACACACACACAGGCTTGCTGAAGACTTTTCACCTCAATAATCTCTGTCCCCGAGCATACTGCTTTTTTTTTTTTTTAATCTGGTTTTGTTTTTCCCCGTGACAGAGATGCTAGTAGCAGCCTGTTGTGCTTGTGGGAGGGCTGGAGCGGGGGGCGGGGAGGGAGGCCCTGAAAATCACTGCCTGGCCATCTCCTGAGCCATCCCCCCTCCTCCTGGGGAAGTGAAGCATAACCCTTTCTGCCAGGGCTGATGTCCTCAGCGACAAACTGACCTAAGAAGGGTGTGGCCCACGAAGGACGGACCAGAGAAGGCAGTCTGGAGCAGAGATGGCTTTTCCCACCTGGGACACAAACACCCCTGATGGCGAAAGAGAACACCAACTGCTATGGATTGGGCGCTTTCTCTGCGCCTGGCAGTGCTGAGCACCACAAGCCGCCTCACAGCAATTCAGTGAGAGCCGGGTGCTGTCATCCTTATTTTACAGACGAGGCAACCAAGGCACAGGGAGGAGAGAGAGACTGCAGAGGTTGCAGCTAGTGAGTTGTAGAGTGGAATCTGAGGCCAGGCCACCAAGCTCGGGACCCACACTTCTGTAACTTCCAGTGCCACCACTGGGTGCCATGCCCAGGGCCACGTGGACACGGACTCTGCTGGAAGGGAACTAACATGCCTCCCTTCCGAGCTCTGCAGCCTCAATCCCTCGATACTCAAGCTATATCCCACTTGGCCCTGATGCTTCTCCCGGTAGCTTAACAGGCGGCTCAGTCCTGGGAGAGGGCATTTTCTTGGCGGGCCCTAAGCCAGAGCCTCCCAGGAACCTGGCAGTGCTGAGTAGGGGCTAGTTACTTACCCTGTGGGACCAGGCTGAGTCTTTTGTACTCACAATTCTTGGCTGATCAAAGCCCACTCCGCTTCATCCAGCTAAGGGGAGGGGCAGCGGGGCAGTCAGAGAAGCTCCCAGGCTGGGTCCCTTCTACCCAGCCCCTCTTGGGGATCAGGCAGGGACATTGCCCCTGTACCCCTCCCCCCAACATGTTTTTAAATAGTCTCTCACCAGGAAGAAGGGCATCCAATTCTATTTCTGATTCTGGAAAGTGAGGAGGGCCAACGTGTTGCCATGGCAACCTGGAGAGCCCCTCCCCCCTGGCTGAGCCCATTCCCCAGGCTGAGGGCTGCCTGGGATGAAGGGGCCAAGAAGCAACAGAGAGGAGCTCAGTCTGAGGGGAAGGCCATACTCCTCTGTGAGGGCAGGTTTCAGCGCTGCCTCTCTGCACACTTCACCTGACCCACTCCAGGCTGGATCGGAGAGTTAGGGGAGCCCCAAACCCTNCCACGCCAGTAATCTGGCCTGGAGAATTTCATGAACTGTATAGTCCATGGGGTTGCAAAGAGTCAGACACTACTGAGCGACTTTCACTTTCAAAGTAAAAGATGTAAAGGAGAAAATTTTTTACTTTCATTTGATAGCTAGCTGACTATAGTTATAACTAATATTCTTATATGTTTAAAATGGGCCTCCTCAGTGGCTAAGCAGTAAAACAATCTGCCTGCAATGCAGGAGCTGCAGAATATGCAGGTTCAATCCCAGGATTGGAAAGATCCCCTAGAGAAGGGCATGGCAACCCACTCCAGTATTCTTGCCTGGAGAAGCCCATGGAGAGAGGAGCCTAGTAGACTATAGTCCATAGGGTCGCAAAGAGTTGGGCGGGACTGAAGCGGCTTAACACACACAAGTTTAAAACACAGACCTAATTTTAACATAATTATCATTTATGCTCATTGACTATAGAAATAGCTTTATCTTTGCAATTGATTATCTTTTGTCAGATACTATAAGTAATTTCTAAGTATATGTTTTCTTAAAATGTACTAAACAATCTTATTAAAATATTATACCATATATTGAGTTAATGTGTTGCTTTTTAAGAAAGTTTGCATTTTAAAATATCTTGTTATATATGTGTTGTATATGCATATGTGTAAAGTGTATGTATATATACATATATGAGTATGTACATATGTGTGTGTGTGTATTCAATAAATTGAAAGGATTAAGCCTCTGCTAGGAATCCCAATTGTAGTAGTCTGAGAGTTAGACAGACTTCTCTGATGGCTCATACAGTAAAGAATCTGCCTGCAATGTGGGTGACCTGGGTTCAGTCCCTGGGTGGGGAAGATCCCCAGGAGAATGAAATGGCAACCCATTCCAGTATTCTTACCTGGAAAAAGCTCATGGACAGAGGAGCCTGGTGGGCTACCGTCCATGGGGTCACAGAGTCAGATATGACTGAGCAACTAATGCTTTCTAACACTTTGAGAGTTATAAATTTTTTCAGTTGCATGTTTGCATATATGTATGTATGTGCCTGTGTCAGTACATACATGTGTTTGAAAGACATGTACTAATGATTCACTTTTGTCACAGCATGAAACAACTGATTATTTCCTCTAGTATCTAAACAAAAGACTAGGCTTTACTGCATAGTGTCCTGAGAGATTTAGATATGTGAAAGTCAAAGATTGTTCTCTTAATTAATAATATTCCAGGAGAACTTAAGGCTTTATAACACCTAGGTGGAGGAATAGATATCAAACATAACTAGAATAATGCATTATTATATATCCTTACAAAGAACTGTCTGAAGTTTGCCAAGTCATTCACTGGTTATAAGTGAGACACGAGAGATCTGAAGCGTAGAACCAAGGATTTAATTATCATTTTCCCTAATTGCAACTGTAATCTTTNACATAACTAGAATAATGCATTATTATATATCCTTACAAAGAACTGTCTGAAGTTTGCCAAGTCATTCACTGGTTATAAGTGAGACACGAGAGATCTGAAGCGTAGAACCAAGGATTTAATTATCATTTTCCCTAATTGCAACTGTAATCTTTAAAAAAATTATTATAACTGTGTGTAACTTGATTAGCCTCAAGTCAAGAACCAGCTTTAACCTGGAAGGGTAAACCTTTGATTGAGAACAATTTTAGAGATTAACCTTTTCATCTCTCTCTTCCTGGCTATTGATTTCTTTATGATTGTACAACATCATCACCATGATTATATCCTGATTATTTTTCTCATTTATTAGTTCCAGTTCTGTCCTAATTTATATCAGAATACTGGCTAGAGATTTGATGGAGTCAGTTATGGACCATTATTATGGGCACCTGGGTGGGCTAGCCTAACACTGATTATCACACTCAAATATTTAAAACATTTGCTTTGTAGAATTAAGTGTTAATGTTATGACTATTAATGTGTATACTGAGTAAAGAAACAGTTTTGTCTTAGCAATTTTATTGCCATCTCAAAAATGATAACTAAATTTTTATGGAGATTAAATCTGTATCTCAGTGTCCTAGAGATTAAATCTGTATCTAAAGGCAGTTAATGCTGCATCTGCAGTAATGTCAGATTTTCATGGCTTATTAATCTCACAGTATGCTAGAAATTAAACATTCCTCCTTTAGATATGCTCATTCACATTGGAACATAATATGTGATGTTGAAGGAGTTTTTAAAGGGCATATGCAGGAAAAAAGTAAACAAAAGGGAATAGATATATCCTAGAATACACAGTAATTTATTTCATTACCAATAATGTCATACATTTTACAACTTTGTACTTACTCTGTTCTCTTAGGTATTTATTGCTATTTAGCCTTCACTGAAATGAGATTGAGATCAATGAAAGCATTAACTGGTTTCTAAATAGTTAAAATATATGAAAGTATTTTGTACTATAGTTTATATTTTAAAATCAATTTATTTATAGTAAAAAAAATAAGCCAGTTCTTCCATTTCTCCCACTCCACATTCTACCGTTGACAACCACCAATCAATTTTCTGTATCTTCTTTTTTTCAGATTGCACATATAAGAGGGAGTGGTATTTGTCTCTTACTATCTGACTTTGCTTCATTAACATAATGACTTGGTGGTCCATGCATGTTTTCCCAAATGATGAGATTTCATTCTCTATATTGCTTAATGACATTTCATGGTATGTATGTGTATGTATACACGTTCCATATTTTATATATGTGTGTATATATTGCATTTTCTTACTGATTCATCCCTTGATGGACAATTAGGTTGTTTCTATATCTTGGCTATTTTGAATAATTCTTCAGTGAATATGGGAGTGCATATATCTTTTAAAATTAGTGTTTTTATTTTCATTGGATAAATATTCCAAAGTGGAATTGCTGGATTATATGGTAGCTCCATTTTTAATTTTTGAGGAATCTACATATTGTTTTCCATAGTGGCTGCACCAATTTACTTTTTACCAACAGTGCATGCGGGTTCCCTTTTTCTGCATCCTCACCAACATTTGTAATTTCTTATCTTTTTGATAACAGACATTCTCACAGGTGTGAGGTGATACATCTTTGTAGTTTTGCATTTCCCTGATGACTAATGATGTTAAGCTTCTTTTCATGTATTTCTTTGCCATCTGTAGGTCTTTTTTGACAAAAAAGTCTATTCAGATTTTCTGCCCATTCTTTAATCAATTGTTTGTTTGTTTGTTTTTGTTACTGAGTTGTAAAGAATTATATGTTTGGGATATTAACCTCTTATCAGATATAAAATTTGCAAATACTTTCTTCCGTTCAGTAGATTGCCTTTTCATTTTATTATTGGTTTCATTTGATTTTCAGAAGGTTTTTACTCTGATTTAATCTATTTATTTTTGTTTTTATTCCTTTGGTTGTCCTCAAAAAAATGAAGAAGAAACAACAAAGAGACTGGGGAGGAGTAGCCAGTGAGAGAGAAGGAAAACCAGGACAGTGATATTCTAGAAGCGAAGCAGGAAAGTGTTTCTGGCACGATAGAGTGTAGGATACCTCAGATATTGCAGATTCAGTTCCAGACCACAGTAATAAAGCAAATATTGCAATAGAATGAACTACACACAATTTGTTTTTGATTTCCCAGTACATATAATGTTATCTTTACACTATACTGCAGTCTATTGTATACAGTTGTGTTATGCCTAAAAAAAAATCAAGACACATACCTTAATTAAAGATGCTTTATTACCAATAAATGCTAGCCATCGTTTACCAATGTAGGTAGGGTTGCCACAAACATTTAATTTATAAAAATGCAATATCTGATGAGCACTATAAAGTAAAACACAATAAAATGAGGTCTGTCTGCAGTGTATTGTGTCAAATGTAGCTGAAAGGTGGAGTAAGATAAAGATGGAAGTCATTAGTAACTTTAACAAGAGCAATTTCAGTGTTGTGGTAAAGATTGATGTCCTATTAGAATGAGCTCAGAGAGAATGGACCAAGAAGAATTGGAATTTGTGAGTGTAAGAAACTCCTTCAACCTGTTTCTTTATAAAGCAGAATAGAAAAATAGAATGGTAGATTTAGGGAGAATTGGGGTAAATGGATTTTTTTAAGCATGGGAGATTATAGCAGCATTTTTGGATGCTGCTGCAGGTAATAAAATGAAAAGAGAAAAAGTGATGATATGGGAGAGAGAAAGAAAATAATTAGAGAAATTATTTGAATAGGATAATGGGAGAGGAATCTGTTCACTGATGGAGGAGATGATCTAACATGAGAAAGCCCGCGGTTTATCCTTTGGACAAAGAGGAAAGCAAATAAATGGGAACATATGTTTATAGTGTAAATATTTGTGGAATATTTTTTGTTGTTTGCTTGTTTCATTTTCTCAGTGAAATGGGAAGCAGGATTATCATCTGAGAGTGAGGATGACCCAGAAAGTATTGAAGGTTTGAAAAGAAAGAAGAAATGAATGTAGTGATCTAGGTTAGGGTCTGCAAATTGAGAATATACACATTTTCCATTGGGTATGTGGTCACAGATCATTTTTCAAAATTAAACTTTCAGTATCCTCTAAAAGTCATCTGCCTGACAGAGAAGCTGCTATACTGCTTAACTCCCATACCTTCTGAATTCACTGTGATGCATTGGCCCTGGGTGACTAAAAACAAAACTTTTGATATTCTCATTTGAGTGTTAAAAATAAATAACTCATAACATCTAAATAGCAATCCCTTTTGCAAATCAAATGGTTTCCAAGTTGTTTATTTATGTTTTTAATAAAAAATTGAAGAAAGACCTAATCAGTTTAACAACTATTAGGTAATTAGTCCAAGTGGTAAAGTGAAAGTGAAAATGAAAATGAAGTCGCTCAGTCGTGTCCAACTCTTTGTGACCCTGTGGACTGTAGCCTACCAGGCTCCTCCGTCCATGAGAGATCGAACCTGGGTCTCCTGCATTGGAGGCAAATGCTTTAACCTCTGAGCCACCAGGGAAGAATCCACCTAACTATGCAGGGGACTCAAGAGACACAGGTTTGATCCCTGGGTCAGGAAGATTCCTGGAGTAGGAAATGGCAACTTGCACCAGTATTCTTGCTTGGAAAATTCCATGGGTAGAGAAGCCTGGCAGTCTACATTGGATTGCAGAGTTGAACATGACTGAGCACTGAGATAATTAGTAATTGCATTTGTGATATATCATTATGTATTTTTTGGCATTCTTATTAGTTCAACAAGGGGATTCCCTGGTAGCTCAGCTGCTAAAGAATCTACTGCAATGCAGGAGACCCCAGTTTGATTCCTGGGTTAGGAATATCCACTAGAGAAGGGATAAGCTACCCAATCTAGTATTCTTGGGCTTTCCCGATGACCCAGATGGTAAAGAATCTGCCTGCAATGTGGGAGATCTGGGTTCAGTCCCTGGGTTGGAGAGTTCCCTGGAGGAGGGCTTGGTAGCCCACTCCAGATATTCTTGCCTGGAGAATCCCCATGGACAGAGGAGCCTGGTGGGCTATAGTCCATGGGGTCACAAAGAATCAGACACAACTGAGCAACTAAGCACAGCAAAACACACATCAATAAACTAATAGACATTCCTTTAACAAATCTCTTTCCATTCCCATCTACTTATTTATTCTTATATCTATACTGGAGATAGTGAGGAATAAAAATTATATTGAACTCAGCCTAATTTTAGTAATAGTATCAATCCATCGATACACATACAAATCAGAAAAAAGGCAACACTTAAAAATGCCTGTGATATAGTCCAACAAAATGACACATTTATACTTGATAATTACTAATCGGGCTTCCCAGGTGGCTCAGTGGTAAGGAATCTAACTCCCAAGGCAGGAGAAGAGAGTTCAGTCTCTGGATTGGGAAGATTCCCTGGAGAAGGAATTGGCAACCCACTCCAGTGTTCTTGCCTGGGAAATCCCATGGACGGAAGAGCCTAGGGGACTGCAGTTTGTGAAGTCACAAAGAGTCAGGCAGGACATAGTTATTAAAGAACAACAACAACAGTTACTAATCAAGATTTGTGCTGTATTTATGTATTTTGATTAAGTGTAAATTAATACTTGTAAAAAGTCAATGTAGCAGAAAAAGTTAACAATTAAATATTATTAGTCACAAAAATACTTTATATATAAAGCATGTTTTGTTTCAGACAAATGACATATTATGTATCAGGAATTATAACTGTGTTATAATAGAAGTATAAAATTTATCTTAAAAATGATAGGGACGTAGGATTTTTCAAAACTCTTTCAAAAGTGTCATAAGCAAAGCAGTTTGTGGGTATCTGGTGGAGAGTGTATGCACTAGAGAAATAAACTTGCCAGGCAAAACAAAAAACTCATTTGTGATTAGAGAGGAGGAATGTGAAGGAAGGTCACTCAGCATGGTGTTATGTGTTTCTTCCATTTTGTTCAGCTGAATAGATGCCAACGCTGAGTAGAAATTGCACTGTATTTTACCAGTGTTGTTTGGAAAAAGGAATTAAGCATGTGTGTAAAAAAATTATTTGGTGATGAGCTATGGTACTTACACAGGGTAACAAAGACAGGTGAAGAATACTGATAAAACTGTTTTTATCAATGGATGGTCACTCTCTGAAGAGAAGGAAAATTATTGAAACCTGGGTATTGCAGATAATGAGTGAAGTTTGGAAAGTCTAAAATTACATTATTGGGTAAATTGAATTTATTATTAAAAACAAGGTTCAGTTTTAACTGATTTTATTATTTTGTCTTTTTCTCCCCACTAGAACTCAAGATTCATTAGATTAGGGATCCTTTTTTAGTCACCTGTCCTCAACCTGCTGTACTTCTAGTGTCTATAATATTACCTAATAGGTATAGGAAAGCTAAACACTAAATCTTTGTTGAATAGGTGAATGAAAACTGCATAATGATACCAAAGAATGACTGAGATCTCATGAATGGAAAGATCATCTGATTTTAGCTAATATAAAATTTGTTGAAATTCCTAAATACTTTGGTTACATAGAAAATCACACCAGTGATATAATGAACTCAACGTCTCTGCTGCAGTTATATATAAAATTACTAGAAAGACATCAGTGTGTGGACTGTTTGACTGTGATATCAAATTAGTAAAGGTGAAATAATTCCTGTCTTTTCTTTTTTCCTGTTTTAGTTTTTTTAAAAAATTATTTGTTTTGAAGGGTAATTGCTTTACAGAATTTTCTATTTTCTGCCAAACCTCAACATGAATCAGCTATAGGTATACATATATTCCCTCCCTTTTGAAACTCCCTCCCATCTCCCTCCCCATCCCATCCCTATAGGTTGATACAGATCCCCTGTTTGAGTTTTCTTAGCCATATAGCAAATTCCCATTGACTATCTATTGAACACATGGTAATGTTAAGTTTCCATGTTACTCTTCCCATACAGCTTACAAACTCCTCCCCTCTCCCTATGTCCATAAGTCTGTTCCCTATGTCTATTTCTCCACTGTTGCCCTGTAAATACATTCTTCAGTACCATTTTTCTAGATTCCGTATATATGCATTAGAATATGTTATTTATCTTTCTCTTTTTGACTCACTTCACTCCATATAATAGGTTCTAAGTTCATCAGCCTCATCAGAACTAACTCAAATGTGTTCCTTTTTATGCCTGAGTAATATTCCGTTGTGTGTATATGCCACAACTTCTTCATCCATTCATCTGTTGATCAATATCTAGGTTGCTTCCATATTCTAGCTATTGTAAACAGTGCTGCGATGAACGATGGGGTACATGTGTCTCTTTCAATTTTGGTTTCCTCAGGGTATATCCTAGGAGTGGGATTGCTGGGTCATACGGTGATTTTATTTCTAGTTTTTTAAGAAGTCTCCATACTGTTTTCCATAGTGGTTGTATCAATTTACATTCCCACCTACAGTGCAGGAGTGTTCCCTTTTCTTCATACCCTTTCCAGCATTTATTGTTTGTAGACTTGATTAGGCCCATTCTGACTGGTGTGAGGTGATATCTCATTGTAGTTTTGATTTGCATTTCTCTAATAATGAGCAACGTTGAGCATCTTTTCATGTGTTTGTTAGCTATCTGTATGTTTTCTTTGGAGAAATGTCTGTTTAGGCCTTCTTCCCACTTTTTGATTGGGTTGCTTGTTTTTCTAGCATTGAGTTGTATGAGCTGCTTGTATATTTTGGAAGTTAATCCTTTGTCAGTCGTTTCACTTGCTATTATTTTCTCCTATTCTGAGTGTTTTCTTTTGACCTTGCTTGTTGTTTCCTGTGCTGTGCAAAAGCTTTTAAGTTTAATCAGGTCCCACTTGTTTACTTTTGTTTTTATTTCCATTACTCTNCTGGAAAGTGAGGAGGGCCAACGTGTTGCCATGGCAACCTGGAGAGCCCCTCCCCCCTGGCTGAGCCCATTCCCCAGGCTGAGGGCTGCCTGGGATGAAGGGGCCAAGAAGCAACAGAGAGGAGCTCAGTCTGAGGGGAAGGCCATACTCCTCTGTGAGGGCAGGTTTCAGCGCTGCCTCTCTGCACACTTCACCTGACCCACTCCAGGCTGGATCGGAGAGTTAGGGGAGCCCCAAACCCTAGGAAGAGGGTCAGACTCCAGGAGATGGGGACAGTCCGCTCACTCTGAGAAAGCCTCCTTCCCCAGGGACCAGGCTGGAATCCTCCTACCCAGGAGGCTCTGGGGACGGTAGGCAGGAAAGGCCCCGTGAGCAGCCAAGTTCCCCAGACCTAGTTTTTCAATACAGACATGTCTTAGGCTCGGTGGTGTTCTCAGGGGTCAGCTCATCAAGTCCCTGGCCCTGCACTCTTCCAGGTGACCTGCCTTCCTCGACCTGTACTCTGGGAAGACTCTAGACATCTTAAAAAAAAAGAAAAATCTAGGATCAAAAGGAGCCTTAGGGGGACTTTCCTGGTAGTCCAGGGACTATGACTCTGCACTCCCTGATGCAAAGGCCCTGAGTTCGATCCCCGGTCAGGGAACTAGATCCCACATGCTGCAACTAAAGAGCCCGTGTACCTCAACTAAGACCTGGTGCAGCCAAATAAATAAAATTAAATATGTAAAAAAGAAGTCTTAAGGGGCTCCCAGTGCAGACAAGCACTTGCCAATGGAGTGAAAAGCAATGCAGCAGCTCTTCCCTGCCTACTGTCCAGGGGCTCAGACACCAGCCCTGTGTCCCAGAGGCTGCATGGGTAGCACTTAGATCTGTGGAGGGAGGGCACTCCAGGCAGGAACACAGCCCAGGCAAAGGCAGGCTTCTGAAAAGCCCCCTGAAAGGACCTTGTTATCAACCCTCTCTGGGTGGGTCTGATGGGAAACCAAAGCCCTCCAGGAGGAAGGCTGTGTCTGCCGCCTCTCAGCTCTATAGCCAGCACTCTGCGTTTTCCTCTCCTCCCTGTGAACCCTAACTTCCTGCTTCCCTGGAAGTCTCTTCTGGCCCAGGGGCACCATCCCATGAAGCTGGTGCCTTCTCCCTGCCCCATTCCCTGCCTGATCCCAAACAATGGCAGTTACGGTGCAGAGAGGCCCAGCCCTAGAGGAAGCTATGGCAGGATGAGGAGTGATAATACACCTCGCCTGGGATGTGAAAGGCAGAATCCAAGAATGCGGGAAGATGTGTCTTTTGAGCTCTAAGGCGCAGGGAAATTTAAATAACAGATGTTTAAACAACCTTCCCTGCAAGCCATGGTGCAGTGACCCCTCTGCTGTGATGTGTTACAGCTTAAAAATAGCCCACAATGAACCGCTCTGAGCTCCAATTGACTCAAGCTTACGTAACTCTGCGTGAAAGATGGCCAGCCGCACCAGCCACAAGGGAGGCAACAGCACAGCCACNATGAAATGGTGACTATAAAACTAAATTGTGGTCATGAGAAGCAAGTAGATGGAAACTCTTTCCTCTCTGCAGGTTAGAGATAGAAGCACTGCAGGATCCTTTTTTTTTTTTTTTTTGAATGAGCAATCTTTTCTTTCTTTGAATATAGTGGAAAAAAGAAACCCATTGACTTATTTTCTTTGTGTTCTCTTTTGCAAGCACTATTTTTCTTTTCACAGATGAGTTTTGGGCCTTTCTGTAACAGGACTCATTAATTTAAACCTAAGAGAATCTTGGCCAAGATACCATTTGAAATGGAAATGACTTCCTATTTCTTAAACATTTCTTCTATTCAGAATGTCAGGCCATGCTGATTGGTTACTCCTTTTCAGTCTTTTTCATTGACCCATTTCCCCATTTTATACTTTAAACGTTGTCTATTTTTTTGTCTTTTCTCTAAACACATCTTTGTCTGCTCTCTAAACACTCTTCTGAATTATCTAATAAATTATTTTGGTTTAACTGCTCTCTAGAGAAAACTCCAGAGAAGGCAATGGCACCCCATTCCAGTACTCTTACCTGGAAAATCTCATGGACGGAGGAGCCTGGTAGGCTGCAGCCCATGGGGTTGCAGAGTTGGACACTACTGAGCGACTTTCACATTCACTTTTCACTTTCACACATTGGAGAAGGAAGTGGCAATCCAGTGTAGTGTTCTTGCCTGGAGAATCCCAGGGATGGGGGAGCCTGGTGGGCTGCCATCTTTGGGGTCTCACAGAGTCAGACATGACTGAAGAGACTTAGCAGCAGCAGTAGCAGAGAAAACTCAAAATCTGATTCCATTTTCTGTCATTGAGCTTCAGAGTCTTATTTCCATTTTCGTACATGTTCCACCCTGAATTGGTTTCTGCTCACTTTCATACTGTTCCACTTGCTCCTGTTTTCCCAACTGTATTAATGCCATCATCATATCAGTCCGCCAATAAAAGACTCAACGTAATACAGATATCTATCTTAACTCTGGCACCTTAGCCTATAAATCACCAAGTCGTGTAGGTTCTAGTATATAATTTCTCTTTTAATCAGAGCTTTCATATGCTACAGCTTTTGGTCATATATTCACTTCCCTTACATATTATAGCACAGTCCCATAATCAGATTCCCTGATGCTTTCATCTACCAGAAGATGAGTTTTATATCAGTTATCTTCTGAAATGCTATTCTTCAGATAAACTGTCTCTATATGGCTCTGCTAACCAGTCTTAAGCCTAAACATAAACCCCACTGCACTTCTCATACTAAACCTGAACTTTCTTACTGGCCTCATTGGTGACCATTCCTTACCAGTGACACAATTTCCAATGTTCCTTTATAGCAGTTTTTCTGTTTTCTGAGCCTGCCCTCTCAGTGTCTTTGCCCATGCTTTTCTTTATGTATGAAATGCTCTTTGGGACTTCCTTGATGGTCCAGTGATTAATACTCCATATTCCCAATGCAGGGGGAACAGGTTTATTCCCTGGTGGGAAAAATATGTCCATCTGGGCATGGCCAAAAAGAGAAAAAGAAATGCTTTTACTTCTCTAAGTACCTGATAAGCCACTATACATTCTCCAAGATCCAACATAAATTTCACATCTTCTGTGAAGACTTTCCTCACATTGTTCTTGTCTTTTATGCTCTATTACAGAACGTAACACATATATTTTGTGTTTATAAATTTTCTCTGATAAGAAAATAGTAATTAGGAGAACTAGATAAAAAGGAAAACAGTGCTTCAGATGATAGGAATAATGCTTTTATATTCCCTATACATTTAATATTGCCTGGAGTAATAGGAAAATTTGGCCTTGGAGTACAGAATGAAGCAGGGCAAAGGCTAATAGAGTTTTGCGAGAGAAATCACTGTCATAGCAAACACCCTCTTCCGACCACACAAGAGAAGACTCTACACTTGGACATCCCCAGATGGTCAGCACCTAAATCAGATTGATTATATTCTTTGCAGGCAAAGATGGAGAAGCTCTATATAGTCAGCAAAAACAAGACTGGGAGCTGAATATGGCTCAGATCATGAACTCCTTATTTCCAAATTCAGACTTAAATTGAAGAAAGTAGGGAAAACCACTNATTATATTCTTTGCAGGCAAAGATGGAGAAGCTCTATATAGTCAGCAAAAACAAGACTGGGAGCTGAATATGGCTCAGATCATGAACTCCTTATTTCCAAATTCAGACTTAAATTGAAGAAAGTAGGGAAAACCACTAGACCATTCAGGTATGACCTATCAAATCCCTTAATGGTTATATAGAGGAAGTGAGAAATGGATTTAAGGGACTAGATATGACAGACAGAGTGCCTGATGTACTATGGACATAGGTTTGTGACTTTGTATAGGAGACAGGGATCAAGCCCATCCCCAAGAAAAATAAACCTGAAAAAGCAAAATGGCCATCTGAGGAGGCCTTACAAATAGCTGAAAAGAAGAGAAGTGAAAAGCAAAGGAGAAAAGGAAAGATATACTCATTTGAGTTCCAAAGAATAGCAAGTAGAGATAAGAAAGGCTTCCTCAGTGATCAGTGCAAAGAAAAAGAGGGGGAAAAAAAGAATGGGAAAGACTAGAGATATCTTCAAAAAAATTGGAAATATCAAGTGAACATTTCATACAAAGATGGGCTCAATAAAGGACAGAAATGGTACAGACCTAACAGAAGGAGAAGATATTAAGAAGAGGTAGCAAGAATGCATAGAACTGTACAAAAAAGATCTTCATGACCAAGATAATTGCCCTGGTGTGATCACTCACCTAGAGCCAGACATCCTGGAATGTGAAGTCAAGTGGGCCTTAGGAAGCATCACTATGATCAAAGCTAGTGGAGATGATGGGATACCAGTTAAGCTATTTCAAATCCTGAAAGATGATGCTATGAAAGTGCTGCACTCAATATGCCAGCAAATTTGGAAAACAGCTGTGGCCACAGGACTGGAAGAGGTCAGTTTTTATTCCAATTCCAAAGAAAGGCAATGCCAAAGAAT
>SJYV01013447.1:184175-212832 GCA_006410875.1 Neotragus pygmaeus | reverse complement strand
AAACAGTGTCTGACTTTATTTTTATGGGCTCCAAAATCATTGCAGATGCTGATTGCGGCCATGAAATTAAAAGACACTTACTCCTTGGAAGAAAAGTTATGACCACCCTAGATAGCATATTAAAAAGCAAAGACATTACTTTGTCAACAAAGGTCCGTTTAGTCAAGGCTATGGTTATTCCAGTGGTCATGTATGGATGTGAGAGTTGTACTGTAAAGAAAGCTAAGTGCTGAAGAATTGATGGTTTTGAACTGTGGTGTTTGAGAAGACTCTTGAGAGTCCCTGGACTGCAAGGAGATCCAATTAGTTCATCCTAAAGGAGATCAGTCCTGAGTGTTCATTGGAAAGACTGATGTTGAAGCTGAAACTCCAACACTTTGACCACCTGATGTGAAGTGCTGACCCATTTGAAAAGACCCTGATGCTGGAAAGATTGAAGGCAGGAGAAGTGGATGGCAAAGGATGAGATGGTTCAGTGGCATCACTGACTCAATGTACATGAGTTTGAGCAAGCCCTGGGAATTGGTGATGGACAGGGAAGTCTGGCATCCTGCAGTCCTTGAGGTCGCTAAGAGTCGGAAATGAGTGAAATGAACTAAACTGATTCATAATATAATGCCAGTTTCAGAGTAGGCATCACTTGAATACATGTAAAAAAATCACAATAGAATGCCAACAATATTCACTATAGCTATAAAATGGTACTATATACAGGATTAAGTTAAAGATTCTGTTATCTAAGTAGCCTGGCATGTGTTCAAGAAGTTGAAAACAAAGGTTGGACAGGTAGAACTAATTTTTAAGATACACATAATAATGTGTAATATTATATGTCATAATCTGAGGTAAGAGCTCAGTAAGACCAGATTAAAAAAAAGCATCTATTTATAAAAGTAAGGTGAAAATATTTTAGGCTGGGCTGAAAAGGAAAGAAATTCTGGATATAAGGAAACCAGTTTTTATCTGTTTGCCTGAATTATTTGATGATGAGTTTATATATATATATATAAATACCTTAGGAACTTGATTAGAATTAAGCTTCATGGAGGGAAACAACACATCTTTATACTGATAAGGAACATTTCAGGCTTATTTTCCGGGGAGATGGGGCTTAAGTATCACCACAGCAAGCTGCCGCGTTAGGGTTCTCTGCTTAGCCAAGGGGAAAACAGCTGGAGCAGAGCCAGCAGACAGACAGTGGGGTGTATCTTCCCACACACAAGCACCTCTTTAATTTTCTGGTGTGAAGTTTAACATTTTCACAGCTACAAAAATCAGACACATGAAATTCAGCTTTCTTTTTTGTCCTCACATACTCTTGTTCTAGTAGCTCTTTTATTTCTCTAATTTTGTCACACTTTTCAATTAAACAAGTACAACTAAAAATTTTGGAGTATGTAATTGTAGTGACAGAAAAGAAAGTTGAAAACAAGAAACTAAATATGAAATTTAGTCTCACTATATAAAATTGTGCAAATGAGTGCTTCTGCAGTAAGAACATTTCTATTTGAAATGCTAGATATTTAATACTATTTCTAAGATTTAAATTTCTTTCTTATTCTTGAACACTATGTTTATTTATTTAATTCGCACATATTTTATACCCAGATAAGAAGATTAAAATATTTAACATTAATTATCAAGGTGAAAATTAATCTTCTTCCAGAAACAAAGATTACTATTACACATAGTAGATCTATTTGTTTAAATTTTCTTCAGGAAGAGGAAAAGCCAAATAATTGTTTTATTTCAAAGACCAAAGGTGAAAGAAAGAACTTTTCAGTTTCCATTAACAAAATATATGTAAGCTTGTCTTCTGTAAAGCTCATACAACATAGGAGTAAATTATTTTTATTAAAAAATAGCAAATTGTATCACGGGCAAAAAGGAAACTATTTTTAGAGTTAAATTAAAAATATAGTTAAAAATCAGTAAATGATATAGTCTTTGCTGTTTTCAATGGTTCAGGTATGGATTTTGTACTCTTTCCTAATGAAATAGTGATTACAATCTGAAAGTGTTTTTATTGAAAATAAAAGATAGTAAAATACCGGGGGAATATTTTCATGTATAAATCCTGTCTTTTTAATAAGTTGCTCTGTAAATTTAGATTTTTTTAAAGAACCCCAAAGCTCTTAGAATAAAACAGTTGATTTTAGGAATTATATGTACTATTATCAGTATTACCTTATGTTCATCATAACTTAAATAAAAAGGAAAAAAGGAAAGCATATAAAATATAGTTTTATGGTGCTTCTGACTTTAACTAGAGTGTTACTATACTTTTTTCTTTGAATAACCTAAAATTTATGTCATTTCAAATTTTAGATGCATAATATTTTTTGTACCTACTCTTGTTAGCTAAATCATTACCTAAGAGAATATTTGCTTTTCATGTTTATGACACCTGTATTAAATAGCAAGATATAATTAGATACACAGTTAAGCTCTGGATGCAGGGGTTAGGGGCTCTAGCCACCTCGCAGTAGATATCTTTACAGTGGGGCCTCAGTATTTGAGAATCCACATCTGTAGATTCATCTAACAGTGGATCATGCAGTACTATAGTATTTATTGGAAAAAAAAAAGTCTGCATGTAAGTTGACCCATGCAATTCAAACCTGTGTTAAGAATCAGCTGTAATTTAAAAAAAATTTTCAGTGTTTTAGTTGAGGCCTACTTAGTATTTTTTAAAACATTCTTTGGAGAGCTTTTCAGATACCTCTCATTTCTTTAAAGTTATCTGATCACTCAGTTCAGTTCAGTTCAGTCGCTCAGTCGTGTCCGACTCTTTAGACCCCATGAATCGCAGCGCGCCAGGCCTCCCCGTTCATTACCATCTATCCGAGTTCACTCAGACTCAGGTCCATGAGTCCGTGATGCCATCCAGCCATCTCATCCTTGGTCTTCCCCTTCTCCTCCTGCCCCCAATCCCTCCCAGCATCAGAATCTTTTCCAATGAGTCAACTCTTCTCATGAGGTGGCCAAAGTACTGGAGTTTCAGCATTAGCATCATTCCTTCCAAAGAAATCCCAGGGTTGATCTCCTTCAGAATGGACTGGTTGGATCTCCTTGCAGTCCTACCTTTAATAAAAAAACATAATCTTCCATTAAAAATTGAGAATACAATGTAATACAGTTTCCATTAACACAAGGAGGAGAAAAATGCTGATTTTAACCTTGTCAGTTTCTCCATTTCTTCCTAACTTAACCCTCTGATCCTGTTGTACTGAATTTGGTTTGCTAAAGAAATAGCTACCTTAACCCACCTTGGTGTAGTTTTTAAGGAATAAAAAGAAAAATAAAAAAAGCACACAGATTTTGAAGTCAAATGGGTTTAAATCACAGCTCTTTCACTTCATAGCTCAAAGACCTAATAACATTTTTTAACTGTCATGAGTCTCAGCGTTTTCAGCTCTAGTATGTAGGTAACGTCATAAGGTTTTTATCTGAATTAAATTGAACAATTAATAAAGACATATCACACCAGTATACTTTGTATATAATAATTCTTATTAAATATTATATGATGTTATTTATTAGAGTAATATTTATCAATTTCATCGTAAATTTGAAAAAATCTTTTACTGGGAAAATTTCACCCACCACAGAAATGGGTACTCATAGGTATAATGGATATTATATAAGATACATTTAAGCAAGACTGATGAATACAAACAATTACTTAAAAGTATATAACTTAAGTGACTAAAATAAAAGGCATAATTAATTGAATAGTTCTTATATATATATTTTGTATATGATATATTCTGAAATCTACATACTTCACATAAATTGCTGAATATTAAATGCTTTTTGGCTGTTGTATTCCAGTAAACTTATGGTGTTGTTTAAGTAAAAATAAATATATAATGTATATTTAACAGTTTTAAAAAGTGTACATAAATTATACAAGTCTTGGAGGGAACACATACTATTTTCCATTTGTTTGTTTATCAATATATTAAATCTCTTTGCTGAGAGTGTAGGGGAAATTATAGTGATTTAAAGAGTGTATCTTTATCAGTATTTGACAGAGAAGGAAAATGATGATAACATACAAACAGTTATTTATAACAAAATTTAACTTGAAAGTGACAGTTGCTCAGTATTTGATTTATACCTTTATTTTAGTCAGTAGAATAGACTTCCACAGTCCAGTGGGTCCCTGTTTAAGTTGGCTGTTAAAGTATGAAAATATACCTTTTGGGTGTATAGTTACTATAGAGATGTTAATGAGAAAATACTCATGTGGTATTTTTTTTTTTCCTCTGCCATCACTTGCCTTAAAGGTAGTCCAGGAATTTTGGTATTGACTTATTAAATTGTCATTTGACTTTTTTTTATTCAGTAATTTATACCAACAAGTTTCTCTGTGTTGCTTTACATCCTACACCCACAAAATGTCTATACTACCAAAATCTAAATAAAACACAAATAAATATAATCCAAATACCCAACTAGTATAGGGAGTTCTTGATTTTTATTACCATGCCTTGGTGGAGTCAGTTTGTTTTAATAGTGTAGAGGAAGACCATGTAACAATATGTAATAACTATAAATCAAAGGTCTGCTTATATATCTTTTTTTTTTTNTATTTGGAAAGGAAGAAGTAAAACTGACACTGTTTTCAGATGATGTGATACTATACTTAGAAAATCTTAAAGACACTACCGGAAAGCTATTAGTACTCACAATGAATTTGATAAACTTGTAGAACACAGAGTCCTAATTCAAGTTAAATGTTCTGACATCTGGCAGAGTGGCAATCATCAAAAAGAAAGCAAGTAAAAAACATTTACAAGGATGTGGAGAAAAAGGAACTCAATACATAGTTAGTGTGAATGTAGGTTGCTGCATTCTCTCTGATAAACTATATGGAGGGCACTCACAATACTAAAAATAGGACTACTATATGATCCTGCAATTCCACTTGTGGGTACATACCTGAAAAAAACAGTAATTCAAAAAGATTAATGCTCCCCTGTGTTCATAGCAGCATTATTTACAATTGCCAAGATATTAAATCTGCAGAAATGTCCATTAACAGATGAATGGATAAAGATGTGGTATATATGCTCAATAGAATACTACTCAGCCATAAAAAGGAATGGAATTTTTGCCATTTTCAGCTCATAGGTGGAATTTGAGAGAATTATGCTAAATGAAATGTCAGACAGAGAAAAATAAATACTATACAATATCACTTACATGTGGAATCTAAACAAATACATGTAGTGACTATAACATTATACAACACAGCGAATATAGCCAATATTTTATAGTGACTATAAATAAAGTACCTTTAAAAGATGTGAATCACTACATTTTACACCTACAATATATTATGTTGTACACCAACTATACTACTTGAATTAAAAAAGAAAAGTTGAACCTTCTTAAGGCTCTCTTCTAGTCCAGAGAAGGTAAAACTTTTCTGTAAAGAGTCACATAGTAATTATTGTAGGCTTTACAGAATGTATGGTTTCTCTGTACTTTGAGGGATAGTCTGTTCTGCCGTAACTACTCAGTTATGCCCTAATAGCAAGAAAGCAACCACTAACAACACATGAGTGAATGAGACTGTGTTTCTAGCTCTGTTATTCTGTTTCTTTTTTTTTTCTTAAAATATTGTATATGAGATTTTACCTAAATTTTCTCCTACTTCTCCTAGTTAAAGGAAAATAGTTTTGTAGAGGGAAGATTTAGCTAAGATGACTTTTAACTTCATAAATCTATCCCTCACAATTCTGTTATTTTTCACAAAATGACCCAAAAATTTGATCTGTACTTTTGATCCTCTGCTTCCTCTATATTCTCACGTGTTTATCTTTACCTTTTCCTATATTTTTCCAGGGCTTCCCTGGTGTCTCAGATGATAAAGAATCCACCCACAATGCAGGAGACATGGGTTTGATCCTGGGTTGGGAAGATCCCCTGGAGGAGGGCATGCAACCCACTCCAGTGTTCTTGCCTGGAAAATCCCCATGAACAGAGGAGACTGGTGGGCAACAGTCCATGGGGTCACAAAAAGTCACACACTGAACAACTAAGCACACAACACATCTTTGTCCATGTTGTTCCTGTTCAGATTAATTTAGATTAATCTTCCCAGGAGTTCCTTTTTAGCGAGGGACTCTGTCCTGGAAAGAAGCTTAATAGTATTAATTTTGAGGTTTAATATAATCCAGACTACACTTCCCTTGTGGCTCAGCTGGTAAAGAATCTGCCTGCAATGGGGGAGACTTGGGTTCGATCCCTGGGTTGGGAAGATCACCTGGAGAAGGAAAAGGCTACCCACTCCAATATTCTGGCCTGGAGAATTTGGGGTTGCAAAGAGTTGGACACAACGGAGTGGTTTTCACTTCACATGATCCAGACTATTCTACTGGCCTTCTGACTTTAACATGGTCTCCTTGTTTGTGTGTGGATGCTATGTTGCTTCAAACTTGTCCAACTTTCTGTGACCCTATTGACTGGAGCCTGCCAGGCTTCTCTGTCCATGAGATTCTCCAGGCAAGATTACTGGAGTGGGGTGCCATTTCCTCCTTCAGGGGATTTCCTGACCTGGAGTTTGACCCAAGTCTCCTATGTCTTTTGCATTGCAGACAGATTCTTTACCACTAGTGGCATCCAGGAAGCCCGTGGTGTCCTTCTATTCACCCACAAATAAGCCTGCAGTATTTTCTCCTTGATAGTTGCTCTTCTCTTGGTGACTCTCTCTGCTTACCAGATTTCTCTAGTAAGGAGTTGAGCTCTCAAGGTCATGGAGAGACTGAATGCCTAACACCTGCTTCCTCTTCACAGTTTCTGATGCCATGCAGATTTTGTAGCTGTCCTTGACTTTATTAATTGGCATTTCAGAGTTCATGGTATATAGTTAGAATTTGTTGTAGATGTCCAGGATTTTTGGTGTTGTTATTCTGTTTTTAATGAGAGAATTTGGGAAGATACAAAAACTGTTCTATTTCTGTGTTTATGCTCCATAGGAGTACTTTGGTGTGCTTATTTTTCAAATCAGAGAAGGTAAATGTCTAGGATTCTTGATTCCAGTATTTGAGGTATCTTTATTTTAAAATGTATTCACTGATTGATTGATATTCACTTACTGAGTACTATAATCCAGAAATGTGATTAAATGTTTGTGATTCAGGAAATAGAATGCTCCGGGCATCATGTCAGGCACTTTAAGCAAAGAATATCCCACTTACCCTTTAGAACAACACAGTTTTCATTTTCTGTGTCAAAGGCTGAGAGCAGTTATGTTGCTAAAGGTCACAGGCAAATTCAGTACGGGGTCTTTGAGTATACTGTACAGTTGAGTGAAATACATAGTTTAAGCATTTGTTTACTGCTTACAGTTGCCACTTTGCTGAGCATTGGGGATAGGATAATGTGCCAGCCCTTTTCATCATATTTGCTTATTCTTTATATTGAAACCTTTACTTATAATGGCCCTCTATTTTACTTTTATTAGGAACAGGAGGAGACATTAAAAAGCTAAAAGGAATGAAAATGAATAATTCTTTCATACACTCACTCAGGCAGCATCTTTTTTTAAAAGATGGATGAGATTTTAAACATTAAACTTTTAACATTAGTTCTTACTTTTAAGACATTTATGATAGGAATACAAATCAGGTTTCACCACAAGGAAGAAATGTTAACTGTTTTGTAAACAGTTCTATAACAGAAATTGTTATTGTGTTACTTTATGCTTAGCTGCTCATCTGAGGTACGTAATTTTCTTTTGTGTCTAGGTCAGATTAACTCCACAGCAATGTTATTAGACCTTTCTTTAAGCATTTCTGTGTGTTGTTTCCTCTTAAAAAATACTTATTTTTAAAATATAGCTTTTAGAAAAGCATCTATCATTGTTTCTATGGTATTTTAAGATTATATTTAATGCTTATTTAAATATAATTTATTTCACAGATGCCCAGATTTTTCTCATTGACAATGTCTGTATCAAGTGTTGTCTAATGCTTTGCTACTCAAAATGTCATCCAAGGACCTGAAGGATCTGTATCACTTGGGAGCTAGAAATGGAGAACCTGGGTTTTACAGATTCAGAATCTGCATTTTAATAAGATACCCAAGCTATTCTTATACTTCTTAAATTTGGGGAAGTTATCTCATATTAGACTCAACTATAGGAATAAAATAAATAATGTTAACTACCAAATTTTAAATAACTTATTAAGAGATTTTTTTGAATATATGATCTAAAATAATATTTGAACAGACTAAATGTTATATGAATTTTTATTTAGCAATTTAAAAATCTTGTGTAATATTTGCCAGCTAGTTCAGTTTTTTGGTGCAGTTTTAATAAGATATGGGTGTTAGAGATCGTTTTATATAACATCAATGGTAGCAAAACTCATTTGTTTTCATGAGAGTTAAAAACAACAACAACTATTGATTATGAATTAACAAAGAGACATACTAAATAAGGCTGTACAGTCCTCAACCAAGGGGGTAGATATAATAGTTCTGCCACATTTACATCCACACTGGCTCACAACTGGAATGTAAGTAGCATAAAGGCTACTTTTTCTTTTCTCTTTTCTCTTTATACAGTAATTTATGGAACAGTACCAGGGCTTCCCAGGTGGTGCTAGTGTTAAAGAACCTGACTGCCAATGCAGGTGATGCAAGAGACAGGGACTTGATCCCTGGGTTGGGAAGATCCCCTGGAGAAGGGCATGGCAGCCTTCTCCAGTATTCATGCCTGGAGAATCTCATGGACAGAGAAACCTGGCAGGCTACAGTCCATGGGGTGACAAAGAGTTGGATGCAATGGAGCACTCACAGAATGAAAAGCATCTTATTAGGTTGTCCTTAATCACATTTTCATGGATGAAGAGATGAAGACTCCAGTTAAATGTCCTGACTATAAATTGGCTTGGTTATAATATAAGAGAATGTAATAAACTATGGAAACTGTTATTTGTCAATACTGATATCGTTTTTTAAGAAATGCTTTAAGTTTCCAACCTTACAGTAGTGAATGTTTGATAATGAGGAGTATTTGTGCCTATTTGTACCATAGCTGGCAGGATTAGGTATTTAGTATATATCCTTCAAATATGGTATTTTGCACCATAGCTAGCAGGATTAGGTGTTTAGTATATGTCTTATAAATGAAAGAAACATACTCATGGCTCATGCCAACTTCATGAGTTAGCTTTCAACATCATTATCTTTCCTCTGATTACTATACTCTGGAGGCAATTTGAATGTTTGGCAGTTGACTTCATTGTGTGTCTATGGTTTCTCGATTGACCTTGATTAATCTAGAATGAGGAGAATGCTCTGACTTAATTGAAAGTATACTGACCTGATAATTGAAGATATGAGTTAAATTAACCTGATAATTGAAGATCTGGTCTAATTCCCAGCTCTGTTACTGATGCTACTTTGAGTTTAGTCTTCTCATTTAATTCTCCCTCCATTGTTTTCTTTTTTTATAGAATAAGGGAAATCCTAGCTGTCTTATATGGTATTACTGTCATTAAATTTGTGTCAACGTTATTGGTAGTGCATTATTTAAGTAGAGCTAATGAGAGCAGACTTCCCCAAGCTCTTGTATGTTAAAAAATATTTTTCCCTATCCTCAATATTTGTTGAGTTTTCTTGTTTGTCTGTTGCTTTGTTTTGTATAATAGTCTGGAAAGTCTGGTGTTAATGTAATTATTTTGCCTTTTGTGAATTATTTGTCACTTTTCCTTGGCTGGTGCTGTGCTGCTAAGTCGCTTCGGTTGTGTCTGACTTTTCCTTGGAGGCCTTGACAATTTTATCGCTGTTTTTGAATTATCCTAGGTCAGTTTTCCCAGGTGAGCCTTTTTAATGTACAGATTCAGGTCTTTTCCTTTTTCTGAACGTTTTCTTGGTCATAGTTGTTGTTTTGTTTTGTTTTGTTTTGTTTTTGACTATTTCCATTCCCTTGTTTGGTTATTCTTCTATTAAATTAGAAATTTATTAGTATGTATTAAATGAATCAGTATGCATTAATTTACATACTAGTTATCCTTTGCCCGTCTTTCATTACCCACGCTCTGTCTCTTTTACTGTTCTGTCATTGTCATTCTTTTGGTTATTTTCCTGCCTTTCCTCAGTGGACCGTAGTAAATTTTCATTTGGGTTTTTTCTGCCATGGGCGTCTTGTAATGTATTCTCCATTTCAGAGATAATTTTGTCTTTTTCTTCTGTTTCTTTCCTGAGCTCAGTCAACTTTTTTTTTTTTCCCCATTCATCTATTATTTCTTTTCCCACTTGGTGTTTAGACTTTGAATGTCTTATTAAAAGTGTTTTTTTTAAAACATCAGATTCTTGTTTGAGTGTATTTAATTCTGCATTGTATAGTAACAATTTTCTTTTGCGTTGTAGTTGCTTTGTGTGACGGAATTATCTTCAGCTGATATGTGTGAAATTTTATTTCTTAAGTTTCTTTAGTAGCTTTGTGAGGACTTCACTTACCTTTTCTTTACATTTATGCTATAAGGCTTTTATATAACCTTCCTAATTTAGTAATTCCCTATTCTCTTAGTGTAGCAAATCCAGGTACTTTGTAGGACTGTTTTGGTGGGGAGGAGTTGTGAATTTTCCAATTTCACTGTTCACTTTTTGTTTTGTTGGACCCACATTTTCTCTATTTTTCTTTCCTTCATTATTGAATTGCCAAAAGGTTCTTTTTGTGTTTTTTTACTTTCTATAAATTGTGCTTATCAAAGAATTTCCCTCTAAATAACATGTATGTTAGTCCCTCAGTTATGTCTGACTCTTTGTGACCCCATGTACTGTAGCTGCCAGGCTTCTCTGTCCATGGAATTCTCTAAGCAAGAATATTGCAGTGGATAGCCATTCCTTTTTTCAGGGGATCTTCCCAACCCAGGTATCACATCCATGTTTCCTGCATTACAGGCAGATTCTTTACCATCTGCTCCATCAGAGAGACACTTTTAAATTTCATATATCTCTCTAAATCAAGTATTTTAAGTTATGCCTGTCACTTTTAAAGATATCTGACCTTATAAATTGGGCTCATTTTGATATCCTTTCCCTGTAGTCTCTGCTCTGATCTGCTTATTTTTCAGCCATGTTCAGATATAGGGTGGATTTTATCTTTAAATTTATCTCTCAAATCACTGTTTCTTTTTTTCTTCCCCAGATTTTCTCAGTCTACATTTGCTTATGAGCAGGAATGGGGCCACAGCAGGAGAGATGATTTTGCAGTTTTTACCATTCTCTTTCTTCAAGTTATGATGAAAGAATTTACATAGAATTTAATTTCCTTTATGCTTTTTTTAAATGTAAAATTTAGGTTTTTCCTCATTTTTCCTTATTTTCAGGAGATTTTGGGGAGATAAATGCCTGCATTGTCACTATAGCCTTCAGCTTCCCTGGAAATTTTTAAAAATATTAAAAAAATTTTGTAAAACTACAGTTATATTATTTTAAACCTCGACCGCTTTGACTTGCCTTTGCTCATGCTCATGAAAGATTTCTTTCTTAAATAAACTTTAGCTTGAGAACATTGTTTGTTGTTTTGCAACATGATTTACTTTTTTTGTAACAGCCAACTGTTGGCTCATTTTAAATCGTGTCTTTAGCTTCTCATTAAATAAGATTCTTTGACTGATGAATTATTCACTTGTTCTCTAATTGAAATATTTATCTTACAAAGTCTCCAGAGTGTCTTGGTAGAGTAGTTCACTTTTCTTCAGAAATAATGAAATAATATAATGATTATGTGAGGACCTTGTGGAATGAGTCATTCATGTATAAAATATTTTAAACTTTTCCATTTTTGCATTATGTCAATTACTTTGACTTTTGATACTTTTATAAGTTTAATCAAATGGAACAAAATTTTCTTTGGACAGAGATGCTAAGTATTTTTTATTTGTATGGATATTTCTGGTAATGATAAAAATCCATGAAAAATACAAAGTGTGGAGTAATTTTAGCAATAAATTAAAAAAAATTTTACATAGCTGAGTTATTTCAGGAAAGCGTACCCTTTGACTACTTTATTTGGGTATTGGTACTTGACAAGTTTTTAGAAATTCTTTAAAATTATATAATTAGTAAGCCAAATTTGCTAGAGATTGTGAATTTTGATTTAATATATACGCTAGCTACATAGTTTAAATAAATGGAATTTGAATTCTCAGAAAATTTGTTAATCGTTGGTGAATACAAAAGTGAAATATTGTAAAAGGAGAAGTTGAAGAGTAAGTAAAGGATGATCATACTTCAAATTTATAGAAATGTGAGACTAAGTAATTGGAAGAAAAATATTGTGATTTCTTTCAGAGAATAATGAATGATTAAAAGAATTGAAAGAGATTATTAACTGGCATTTGAGATTTTATTTGAATCAAAGCCTCAGAAATAATAAATGATATTTAGATTCTGATTTTAATTATCCAATGCCATTATTTAATTTTTGTTTAGTGTGAATCATCTTTGGAATATATGATCTCAGTAAAACACGCACTATATTGGATACAAGCATGGGTTTAAGATGCCAATTTCTTTTCTTCCATCCTAGACTTTTCTTTTTCCTACTGTCATTTTTCACCATCCTAGTCTCACACCACTCATCTTTGAGTCTCCCTTCTTGGATAGTGGTATCCACTCCTGCTTAGTAATCCACTCTACCGCCAGGATGATCTTTATGAAATGACATGCAATGTGCACTGTAGGTATACCTTTTTATCCTCATCTCCACTCCACCGCCTGTCACTCTACAGAGATGGTATCCTTAGTCTGTCTTTTTAGGCTTCCCATGGTCTTTCCTCTACCTTCTACTCTAGCCAGATTTTGTAGTGTTCTCACTCTTGTAAAATATACTGCAATCACATTGATTTTCTTTTATTTCCTCTAAGATACCATGCTCCTTCACTACAAGGCCCTCTCACACAGGTTTTTGTTGTCTAAAAGAACAAAGCCTCTCTCTTGGATGTGCCTGGAGTGGGGTTCTTAACTGCTCTTCACTCAAATATATAACATATTTGTTGACTACTGTCTGCCTCCTCAGTATGCCAGAAGTTCTGTACTAGTGAACTTACAGATCAAATCACACCCTCTATGAGCTCAGTTTGGTAAAAAGAAAATTCATCCACATATTCATTAACTTCTAACTGAAACTTATCCTTTCCTCCAAGTATAAATTTAGGAATCACACTATAGCAGTATATTCATAGTGCCTCTGTCTTTGAAACAAATATGCATGACGTTTATTTTTATCACATTAGACTCATGGGAGATATTTCAAAGTATCATTTAAACTTATCAGTATATCAAATTACAGAACATAATAGATCTGCTACTAGATCTTAATTTGTTAATAAAGAAGTATATATTACTGTATCAAAAATTTGTTTTTAACATTTTAGATGCAATTTTATGATGATTTATTTTATAATTCTATGTATTTAAAAACATAATTTCATATATATATTTAAATGTGTTTGCATGCCAAGACGCTTCAGTCGTATCTGACTCTTTGTGACCTCATGGACTATATAGCCCACCAGGCTCCTCTGTCAAATGGATTCTTCAGGCAAGAATACTAGAGTGGGTTGCCATGCCCACTCCAGGGAATCTTCCCAATGCATGGATGAACCCACGTCTCTTATGTCTTCCGCATTGACTGGCAAGTTCTTTATCATTAATGCTACCTGGGAAGCCCATATATTTAAATATATGATGCTAGAAAGCAGTCCATCGTCTGTTTAAAACTATCAAAATGGTACAGGGACATAGTAGGCCTTGGGACATGGTAGGCTTTTAATACATATGTACTAAATAAGGGAATGACGATTCAACTCAGACTTTCACAGTAACAATTTCTTTAACTTATTTACATGGGGATATACCCTATCATAAACTCTTATAGGATCAGGTCAGTCAGTTCAGTTTAGTTCAGTCACTCAGTCATGTCCGATTCTTTGCGACTCCATGGACTATAGCATGCCAGGAATCACTGTCCATCACCACCTTCTGGAACTTGCTCAAACTCATGTCCATCAAGTTGGTTATGCCATTCAACCATCTCATCCTCTGTCTCCCACTTCTCCTCCTGCCTTCAATCTTTCTTAGCATCAGGGTGTTTTCCAGTGAGTTAGTTCTTCTCATCAGATGGTCAAAGTATTGGAGTTTCAGCTTCAGTGTCAGTCCTCCCAGTGAATATTCAGGACTGATTTCCTTTAGGATTCACTGGTTTGATCTTGCAGTTCAAAAGTTCTCAAGAGTCTTCTTCAACACCACAGTTCAAAAACATCAATTCTTTAGTGCTCAGTTTTCTCTATGGTCCAGCTCTCAAATCCATACATGACTACTGGAAAAACCATAGCTTTGACTACATGGACCTTTGTCAGCAAAGTAATGTCTCTACTTCTTAATATGCTGTCTAGGTTGGTCATAGCTTTACTTCCAAGAGCAAGTATTTTCTAACTTGGTGGCTGCAGTCACCATCTGCAGTGGTTTTGGAGCCCAAGAAAATAAAGTCTGTCACTGTTTCCATTGTTTCCATGGCAAATCTATTTGCCATGAAGTGATGAGATTGGCTGCCATGATCTTCATTTATTGAATGTTGAGTTTTAAACCAGCTTTTTCACTCTCTTCTTTCACTTTCATCAAGAGGTTCTTTAGTTCCTCTTCACTGTCTGCCATGAAGGTGGTGTCATCTGCATATCTGAGTTTGTTGATATGTCTCCTGGCAATCTTGATACCAGCTTGTGCTTCATCCAGTCCGGAATGTTTCATCCAGTCTGGCATTTCACATTATGTACTCTGCATGTAAGTTAAATAGACAAGGTGACAATATACAACCTTGACATACTCCTTTCCCTATTTTGAACCAGTCCATTGTTAAATATTTGGTTCTAACTGTTGCTTCTTGACCTATATACAAATTTCTCAGGAGGCAGGTAAGGTGGTCTGGTATTCTTGTCTCTTGAGGAATCTTCCACTGTTTGTTGTTATCCACATAGTCAAAGGCTTTAGTGTAGTCAATGAATAGGATCAGGTACTACTCATTTTAGCTCTTGTTTCAATTTCTAGTTTACATTTTTTTAATGGAATTCACTGTCACCTTCACAAGAATATATACTCTAAGTGGATAAAGACTGTATCTGCACTGCATATTTTCCTTCACACTATGAGAACCTATCAAATAAATGTTGAATCAGCTATGTATTACATTGAAACATATCAAATAAGTGAAATTGACTTCCTGCCCCAAAGTTTTGTAGCGACTATGAGAACTGTAAAATAATTATAAGCATAGAGCAGTAATCCCAAGAAACCATCATTCAACTAACTGGCCAAATAAATAAATAAAACTCACAAGAATTTATAAACACAACATTATATGAATTAAAGTTAGTGGTATAAAGGTCAATGTGGCTTAGGTAAGTTGGTAATTAACCTGTATTTTGAGGGAGAGAGAATTTCCAAGGCATTTATAAACTCTTATATTCTAGGAGAAGAAAAGAACAGCAGACATGCAGAAATAGCAAGAAGTAGGGCAATTTCAGACACTGACTGTAGGTTATTTGTAAGGATGAAGTGAATGCTCTATGCAGGTAGATTTTAGCAAGGTTCATAATCAGTTCAGTTGCTCAGTCGTTTTTGACTCTTTGCAACCCAATGAATCACAGCATGCCAGGCCTCCCTGTCCATCAGCAACTCCCGGAGTTCACTCAAACTCACGTCCATCAAATAGGTGGTGCCATCCAGCCATCTCATCCTCTGTCGTCCCCTTCTCCTCCTGCCCCCAATCCCTCCCAGCATCGGGGTCTTTTCCAGTGAGTCAACTCTTCGCATGAGGTGGCCAAAGTACTGGAGTTTTCAGCTTTAGCATCATTCCTTTCAAAGAACACCCAGGGCTGATCTCCTCAGAATGGACTGGTTGAATCTCCTTGTAGTCCAAGGGACTCTCAAGAGTCTTTTCCAGCACCACAGTTCAAAAGCATCAATTCTTCGGTGGTCAGCTTTCTTCATAGTCCAACTCTCACATCCATACATGACCACTGGAAAAACCATAGTTAAACCTAAGAGAGGGTTAAGAGAGGGTTAAACCTAAGATGTTAAGAGAGGGTTTTGTATTTAGTTGATTTTGTAGGCTGTGCTGCTCCATTGATAGTGAAGAGTAAAATATTCAAAGTATTGGTAAGATCCAAGTTAACACAGAGATAATATTGTGAAATATGTTTTCTTGATAAGTATAAAACATGTTTTACAGATTTATAAGCTTTCATAAATGTAATAACCAATTTTCACATTTGTCCATCCATTTTTATAGGTAAAGCTCTTTTTTTTAAACTTCTAAGAGGAAAGGTCTACATTTGTGTTACTCATGCTGAGTGGATAATGAGATTAATGCTCAACATAACTCCAAAGAAAAGTCAACATGCCTGTTCAATAGCATTATTTCAAAGGCTGTAATACACAGCTGCAGAGCCTATGCTTGCAAATTATTTCATCCTTATGCAGTTAAAATTTTGATGACATGGGAGTAGATTCCCATGGTGAAAAGACCAAAGAAAGTCATTTCTATAGTCTTTAATTAACCTCTTATTTTTCATTCACTCTCCTCATGGGAGTGCACTGGCCATATTGCAGACTCTGAAAATTAAGACAATTAAGAACATTCAAATATTTCTTAAAATCCTTTGAAAGGTGATAACTAAATAAGAATATGATGTGACAATATCAGTATTAGTATTAGTATATTAGTATCAGTATTTCTCACCCCAAATATTACTATTTGGTTATGATCCCCTTTATTTCCCACCAAAAATAATTTTAAATGGTACATTTGTATTAATTACTATATCAAGCTGTATGTAGAGAAGAGATTACACAACAGATAGCAATTTTGAGATTTTGGAGTTTAATGGCTTTCAGACATACCTGGGTCCTAACATCTGCTCTGCTGCTTCCCAACTCTTGAGCTTCAGGCAAGTTGCATAACTATCAGAAGCCTTAGTTTGCATAATAGAAAACAGAAAACAATAATTGGGATTGCTGTAAGCATTACATTGCATAACACAATGGTTGACTTTTCAGTTAGCAATAGATAAGCATTTGTTGTTTCATGATTAAAATATGATCATTCATGATAGAGATCAGGAGTATGAAATACACTTTCCTCAGTTTTTAAAATTCTGCACTTCAATTTTTCACCTGGGCTCACTACTTGAAATTCCACTATTTATTGATTCATTGGGTTAGAAAACATCTCTTTGCCACTGTAACCATGAGAGAGTCCTAGATACTAGTTATTCATTCACTTATTTCATTGTGGTATGAAATTCTGGTCAGGGAAGTGAAAGGAAAATAGAAAAGGTGAATAAAATTTGATTTGAAGAACAGGACTTTAAAATTGTTGAGTGTGAAAGCAGGACATCAGAGAACAATGTGCTTAAAATAAAGAAACTCAGCAAAATCTTAGAATGAAAGTTATAGTGAAGAGAGCCTTTTCTCTACTATTTATTGAAATCATTGTGAGTTTTCTTCTTAAAGTCAGTTTCTCTCTGCCTTTCTCATAGGATACTGAAGGATTATGGAAAGCACAAGCTGAAGATTCAGGTTTCTTAGTTCTAAATTCTGTGGCAAACCCTATAAATTGTTTCATGTGGAGCAAATTACTTTACACTGTGAACATAAATTTATCAATCTGTAAAATGAGTTAATATTACGTAATTCAAAAGGATTATATATACTTGGTTTAAAATGCTATGATGTTATATAAATACAAATTATTTTTTTCAAAATTAGTCCTACCCTTTACTGTAAGTACAAATAGATGTTTTTATGTTACCTTAGTACCACAGATCCTTTTCCTGAAAATGGCCTATTATATTTGCAAAAACAATGTTATTTGTCTAATATGCATATTCTGAAACTTGCTATTTAATTTTTTCATGAAAAGCAAATATTTTCTTTGTTGTTGTTTTTACTTTTACTTTATTTTACTTTACAATACTGTATTGGTTTTGGCATACAATTTACTTTTTTGTCTTATATAATTTTGTGAGTGCAAAGTCTGCAAGTAATATTAAGGAAACTGTTTCTTTAGTGATATTCTCCTATAACTTGGTAACTCATTAACTATATTTTGCAACCAACTGCTTGACACATTGATTTGTGATGAAATAGCTATCCAGAGAGAAACCCAGAATCAAATGTACAAAATTTCAGAAAGTCTTTGGATGAGAGTTAGAGTTATCTGTTCAAACTGAAGGAAAAAGAAACAGTCATCAAAATGACCACAGGTTATGTAGCTTCAGATTTCTCTTTGTTACCTAATGACACTATTTAAGAAGGACTGTCAGATCCCATTATGTTCACTGATAAGTTCTTTAGTTTAGATGAAAACGGAGTTTTCGCTTAGCAGGAGGCAAGTAAGAAGTGCTCTTATTCTAGTCAGGCTCAGGGACGTTATTCTTTTTCATTTGTTGCTATGTGATAACAATTGCATCAATAATAAGAAAGCTATCAAGCTAAGCTATCAAGCTAAGCTGCATGTACCATAATAAAGTTGTTATGCAACTTTATGCAAATAAGTGTCAATCACTTAGGGTTCTCAGTTGTGACAAACCATGGTAACAAACTCTAAATCTAATCAGAACTGAATTGCAAGTGTGTATGCTAAATAAAGAGGGGGGAAAGTGTTCATATTTTAGTATGCCCAGTGATTGTTTACATAATTGTAAAGACTGTTAAAAAATTTACTAAAAAAAGTACAAGTGTTGTTGCTAGTATTTTTAAAAAAGCAGTTTTCAATGTCTCAGAAACTTTAGTGGAGTTCTTTTCTTTTTTTTTTTTAAGTGTTACGAGGCAGGTGCGCCTATATTATACTTGTGATAGTATATTTTTCTAGCATGTGTAAACAAACCCCTGAAAATAGCTTAAAAAAAAAAAATCTGCGTTTGGCATGGGGGTTGATCTGAAGAGAAAAAAATTACTAAAATCAAATGTTTACTCATTTTTTTAAATTATGCTTTTACAATACACATACTCACATTTACTTCAAAATTCTTATTTTTAAAAATTTGATTCATGGAAACATTGGCCTTTGGGGCCTTAACGTTTACCTGTTTGACATTTGCTAGTAATACCTGTCAATCAGCCTAAAGAATTAGAGACTGAATAGATTTCATACTAGGAATTCAAATGCAATTGCTCATATTTCATATTATTGTGTTATTTGTTCACATTTCCTTCAGTGCTTATTGAAATTATAGCGTCTATAAATAGAGTTTCCATGGAGCTGAACGAATAGAAACCAACCTAAAACACACTGACTTACTATAAAAATCTTAGTAAATGCACATCTGAGTTTTCATTTGTTACTACTAGGTGCAATCTGAGAATAAGTCTTTGCTGTATAGGAAGAGATTGCCAACAAGTACATGGACACTAACATCCGAATTTGTAAAGCAGTCACACTGTGTTCGATCATATTCATAAGTATTTCTATATGAAAATTAGATTTAGAAAATTTAGCAACTGATGCAAATAAGCATTTGAAAATCTTAGGATCAATTGTTTTTTGTTTTTTAATCAAGTCTGAAGAGAGTGCATAAGAATACAACACAGTAAATAGGTGTTGTCGCTTTAAATTACCAGTCACCCTACAAGTGGGAACAGTGCTGTAGACCTTTACACCACAAAATGAGTTTGCTTATCAGGCATGGAGTGAAATGTTTCTGTGTCTCACAAGAGTGTCTGATCCACACTTCTTTAATTCCACCTGTAGGACTCTTCACTGCATTTTAAAGATACTATCTCATGTAATGGAAACTATTTCCAACTCAGCCATTAGCTCACTCTTAGAATGGATTTTTTAGTTCATAAATCTTTCCAAAGATGAGTGATGAATAATTGGTTAGACATGGTTAGGACTAATGTTAAATCATCAAGTTTGAATGGTTATGAAAGGTTCTGAGATTTCACCCTAAATTCTAATGAGTTGCCTGTCACAATTTCATGGACATTGGCAAAGAGATATGAGGCATATAGGCCAGAGACAAAAGAATATGCTACTTATAGTAAAGCAGCATCCAGAGTAATTTTGCAGTTTTGTTCCCTGAGCCCCAGTTCCCACAGGTCGATATGACAGCCAAGTAATGCCTGCATATGTGGTTAGGGAATATTTCAGAAGCATAAACCTGAGATTAGTAGGTTTTTTTTTTTTTTTTCTTTTAAAGAAACTTTTAGTATACCTGTGCATACTCCATCCTGGAGAAAGCATTAACTTTACTAAACTGTTCAAGTTAGGGAATAATCCACAACACCATCTTCACTTCTGACATCAAATATGAGTCTAAACATCACCAAAACCAGCTTCATTTCTGATGATTCACTGTACAGGTTCACAGAGCTCATGGGAAGCTATCCTATTTGAGGTTATGGTGTATTACAGTGAATATGGTTTGTCCTCTCCCAGTGGAGTTATGAATAGAGCTGTTTCCCCAGAAACTCTGTATGACAGTATGGACAGAGGGTTGCTGAAACAGGGAGGTACACCCATGCTTTGGTATCCATGGTTTTTATTGATGCTCTTTTACTTAAGCATAATTGACTGCAACATGGAGCGTCTCTGTTTCCAGCTCCTCCAGAGTGCAAGCTTATACTCTCTGATCCAATATTCCTGTCCCAAATCACATCTGGTGTGGCCAGCTCCCACCTAAATTCCTGTTATACTATCCAGTGTGACCAGAGGACTTGAGACATACAAAGATACTTCTATCAAGTATGATATTCAATAGTTTAGAAATTACCTTGCAGAAGCCAAGGACAAAACTAAATTCAAGCAAGCTTAAATTCTTTACTTCATACCCTGGAAAGTAAGCAGATCTCACTTGGTGGGGGGAAGGAAGCTATCTTTATCTCCATCTCTCCAGAGCTGTCTGCCTTTATAAGTATTTCTGACAAACTAATCTTGGAGCAAAATAGCTATTAATGCCTAGATAAGTAGATTCATATAGAATAGTCTGCCAACACCTAGGTTTTNTTTTTTTTTTTTTTTTCTTTTAAAGAAATTTTAGTATACCTGTGCATACTCCATCCTGGAGAAAACATTAACTTTACTAAACTGTTCAAGTTAGGGAATAATCCACAACACCATCTTCACTTCTGACATCAAATATGAGTCTAAACATCACCAAAACCAGCTTCATTTCTGATGATTCACTGTACAGGTTCACAGAGCTCATGGGAAGCTATCCTATTTGAGGTTATGGTGTATTACAGTGAATATGGTTTGTCCTCTCCCAGTGGAGTTATGAATAGAGCTGTTTCCCCAGAAACTCTGTATGACAGTATGGACAGAGGGTTGCTGAAACAGGGAGGTACACCCATGCTTTGGTATCCATGGTTTTTATTGATGCTCTTTTACTTAAGCATAATTGACTGCAACATGGAGCGTCTCTGTTTCCAGCTCCTCCAGAGTGCAAGCTTATACTCTCTGATCCAATATTCCTGTCCCAAATCACATCTGGTGTGGCCAGCTCCCACCTAAATTCCTGTTATACTATCCAGTGTGACCAGAGGACTTGAGACATACAAAGATACTTCTATCAAGTATGATATTCAATAGTTTAGAAATTACCTTGCAGAAGCCAAGGACAAAACTAAATTCAAGCAAGCTTAAATTCTTTACTTCATACCCTGGAAAGTAAGCAGATCTCACTTGGTGGGGGGAAGGAAGCTATCTTTATCTCCATCTCTCCAGAGCTGTCTGCCTTTATAAGTATTTCTGACAAACTAATCTTGGAGCAAAATAGCTATTAATGCCTAGATAAGTAGATTCATATAGAATAGTCTGCCAACACCTAGGTTTTGCTTTGCATTTGATAAAACTTATCTCTTCAGATTCTCATTCCCCAATTCCTAGCCTTTCAGGTAGACTAGAGTCCTTCTTTCACTGCAGAAAGATCTGCAGTTAGATCTGCAGAAAATGATCAGCCTACCTCTTTAACATCTATGTTGGTTATTTGTAAAAGTCTTTCCACATTAGTTAGGCTTCTTATTCCATAAACATGAAACTTGAGCAATCTTTGGGAAATTTTCAATATGAATAGAAATCAGAGATTACCTGGAGGTGATAACAGTGGGTTTCTCCATGAGATGGTCTTATCAAAATTTGTTTCTATTTTCTGTAAAACAATGTGATTCCACAATGGTTATAAAAATAACAAAGCCTACCCATGATTTATAATTCAAGGAGCTAATTTCATGTGACCCTGAAAATGTTATCCCTTTTTTTTGGTGGTGACAGCCTGTTCTCTACCCCTACAATCCTCAGGAGAGGACAGGTACTCCTCTTTGTATTCAAACACCATCACCTATCAACCACTTACCCCATTCCTATTAATACACTTCCACATTTTAGCAGTGGCTTTTATTCCACAAATTAGTTTTCCCTTAAGTACTTTCATTGATGTAAAAGGGGAAATCATCCAGTGCTCCTTTCTATGTATTTGGCTCAAGCATGAACTCTTTTCCTTGATATCCCATGGCGAAGACTGGAGACTTTTAAAATATTTTTCTAAATTCGATGTCAGCTTTTCCAAACTATTTTCACTAAAATATGACTCCCTTAAAAAAAAAAAAGGATTTCACTGTCAAATACCTTTGGAAAGTGCTGTAGACAGTATTTTCCTTTAGGGAAATTCAACATATACATTATGCATAAAAGGCTGTAACAAAATTCTGGAGCAAAACCTGGACAGGAGAATAACAACATCCAAATAAAGACGGAATACAGCATGCAAATAACATATTTTCTTATATGATTTGCCCCCTACGGCATCAGATTCAAATTTCAAGTGCTGCTTTCCATGGGAAAAAAGGTCTATCAGAGCCTTAATGCCCAGAAGCATTGGCTGAACTAGTTGACTCCTTAAGATCTAGACCTAAGAAAGTGAAGCTCAGTGAAAGAGGTTATTTCCTTCCTGGCTAACCTAATACTTTCCTTCTAAACGATTGTTCTTCTTGATAGATTTCAGTATAATTATGGCTGTTAAGGAAGAGTAGGTTCATATTCAGGCAGTGACTTTGATCTCTGAATCCAAAGGGGATGCCAAATTCAAAGTAAAATAATGCCTCCAAAATTCTTACATAAAATGCAGTAACTAGAGCAGGGATGATGTGGTAGAGACATCAGTGTTCCAATTCATTGATATCTCTTAGCTATAGCCTCTTTATAATCCCCTTTCAGTGAAAAGAGAATTTTTTTGCTCTGAATAATGGCTGGATCAATTTTTTCTTTTCTAGATATTCCTCAGTATTCTAATGCTATTTGTAGAAAATAACTAATGTGGAAACAAGATAATTAGTGGGAAATAATTTCAATACCTTATTTTGTACGGAAAGTATTATATAGTTTTAGTTGGAAAGTGAATGAGTTTAAAATATATATGTATATTTAATGGAAGTATATATATATTTCCTGTAAAATATTTATATAAAAGGATATGTGATCCAATTACTTCCAGACATTCAAGCTGGATTTAGAAAAGGCAGAGGAACCAGAGATCAAATTCCCAACATCCATTGGATCAGAGAAAACCAAGAGAATTCCACAAAAACATTTACTTTTGCTACTACGCTAAAGCCTTTGACTGTATGGTTGTGTGGATCACAACAAACTGTGGAAAATTCTTAAAGAGATGGGATTGCCAGACCACCTGACCTGCCTCCTGAGAAATCTGTATGCAGGTCAAGAAGCAACAATTAGAACTGGACATGGATCAACAAACTGGTTCCAAACTGGGAAAAGAATAAATCAAGGCTGTATATAGTCACCCTGCTTATTTAACTTATATGCAGAGTACTTCAGGCAAAATGCCGGACTGGACGAAGCACAAACTGGAATAAGATTGCTAGGAGAAATATCAGTAACTTCAGATATGCAGATGACACCACCCTTATGGCTGAAAGTGAAGAAGAGCTCTCTTGATGAAGGTGAAAGAGGAGAGTGAAAAAGCTGGCTTAAAACTCAACATTCAGAAATCGAGGATCATGGCGTCCCGTTCCATTACTTCATGGCAAATAGATATGAAAACACTGAGAGACTATTTTCTTGGTATCCAAAATCACTACAGATGGTGACTGCAGCCATGAAATTAAAAGATGCTCCTTGGAAGAAAAGCTATGACCAACTTACACAGCGTATTAAAAAGTAGAGACATTACTTTGCTGACAAAGGTTCATGTAGTCAAAGCTATGGTTTTTCCACTAGTCATGTATGGATGTGAGAGTTGAACAATGAAGGAAGCTGAGTGTTGAAGAATTGGTTCTTTTGAGCTGTGGTGTTGGAAATGACTCTTGAGGGTCACTTGGACTGCAAGGAGATCAAACCAGNGCGTATTAAAAAGTAGAGACATTACTTTGCTGACAAAGGTTCATGTAGTCAAAGCTATGGTTTTTCCACTAGTCATGTATGGATGTGAGAGTTGAACAATGAAGGAAGCTGAGTGTTGAAGAATTGGTTCTTTTGAGCTGTGGTGTTGGAAATGACTCTTGAGGGTCACTTGGACTGCAAGGAGATCAAACCAGTGAATCCTAAAGGAAATGAATCCTGAATGTTCATTAGAAGTACTGATGTTGAAGCTGAAGCTCTAATATTTTGGCCACTTGATGTGAAGAGCTGACACAATAGAAAAGACCCTGATGCTGGGAAAGATCGAAAGCAGGAGGAGAAGGGAAGACAGAGGATGATATGATTGAATGGCATCACCGACTTGTTGCATATGAGTTTGAGCAAGCTCTGGGAGTTGCTGATGGACAGGGATGCCTGGTATGCAGCAGTCCACGGGCTCACAAGAGTTGGACATGATTAAGCAAATGAACAACAGCAGTATATATTTACTGTAAAAGATTATATTATTGAAAAGAGTACCTTTCAATACTTTGTTCTTTTTGAAAGCTTGGCATCCCCCCAACTACAAAAATCATCTACTTGAGGAAATTGAAATTCCTGAGAAGGTGTAGATGTTACAGTTATAAACATTAATATAGTATGCTAAATCAGCTTACAGTCATTCTTGTTCAGGTTTGCCTTATTTGTTAGTTATTTATTTATTAAGCTAATTTTTGTTCTTTATTCTCTGGAGTACATTGGGTTTAATTTTCAAAAATCTCTCTAAAACCTAATTTATAAACCCAGTGTTTCATATGTGCATGTTGCTACTTAAGGTTGTCAAAACTTAACTGAGCATGAGTTTTAATGAATTTGGAGGAAGAATTATTAAAACATTTGATCTACATTTCATACTTGAAAGGTTATAAAGATAAAACATTCATTTGGAGATAAATTTATATGAGATAAATTTTAGAGATTAATTTCATGGTATTTATGGTTTATTGGAGTGACATTTTATCTATTCCTATTGCTAAGCAATGCCAATAGACAATGTGACATTGTTTTAGTAGAAGAGATGAAGGGGAGTTGTATATTTTATAAGTTTTATTTACTTGTTTATTTTGAAAACTACCCTACTAGTAATTTTTAATTCTTATTTTAGAATAAAATGCCCATTTTGTCACAATTCATATCAAAGAAAATAGTACTGTTTTTCACCACTACCAAAGAAAAAGGTGTTGCATGAGCACTTTGCTTTCACCTTTTTATCGACACTTTATTTTTGATCTCATAGTCTAATTTCTTCTACCTGAACTGTATTCTAGACTAACTAAACTCAGACACATATTCTTCATCAAAAATAGGGCTTATGCTTTCAAAAACTTTAAAACTTGGAATTCTGGATTGTAGAAAGCATTCGGAAAAAAAGGACATTCCAAGGAAATCATTCCAGTTTTCTCTAAGATACAGATCTGCTAAACATTATCAGATATACTTTCACTGATCTTAATTTAGAGAAAGATTTCAAATTAAAGATGACTTGCTACACAGAAGACAATTTGCTTCTAAATTTTATGTGACTTTACAAATTTACTTTATTTCAGAGGAAAATAATTTGTGAAATGTCTACTCTATACCAGTTAATTTATATAGCAATGCTAAAATATGCCTCATTGGTGTTTTATTAGAAAGCTGTTTATTGTTTTTCTTTGTTAAATATATGCTTAAATATATGAGACCATTTCCTAGAAAACTCATAATTTAGATTTTAGCTAAAATTGAGTTAGATGAGCTAAAGGATGAGGCTCAAGTTGACGTTTAATGGACATTCATTCCTACATCTCTGGAAACAAAGGAAAAGACAAGGGCAATCACTCTGTGGGGCAATTTGCACTGACAGCTAGAAAGCATCTCATAATGGTCATAAAGAGAACTTTAAGAAGCCTAAGTCTGCACCTCTCAAGTGACAAACCCTGGTAGTGCACGTCACTCTCATACAGCTAAAGAAAAAGTAAGTTAGGTTGTACAATTAGCAGTCACACACTCCACTCTAAGCTCAGGCTCCACAGTCTACCCCAGTCAACCCTTTCCAATGCCCCTTACCAGTACACCACTCATCCTCCAGCCCCAGATTTAGCCTTTCAGTTCCTACTATAGCAGGTGAAACTGTAAGAGTGTAGACATGCAAGTCTTCCACCTGGTTACAAATACAAAAAGCTGTTGTTTTCACTAACGGTTTTAAAGGATTGAAGAAATGGAGAGCTTGACATATGTAGGAGACCCTGGAATTGATGACTCTTAGAATGGCTAGAAAGCAGGAATGTCAAAAATTTTGAAGAGTTTTCAGAGGTTCTGTGATTTTAAGTCTTTGGATTTTAGGATAACAACCTAATGTGACTTGTCTCATGAATAGTGGGAACTGGGAAACTCCCATTATTTATGTCATGATAAACTGAATAGATAGAGAAAAAGGTTGTAGTTGTAGTAACATTTTGTAAACAATTTTAGCATCATTTCAGGGTAAGCACTGGTATTTCCTTCCTCAATAAGTGCCCACCCTGTGATGTTTTCAAACTTCACTATGCCAAAGAATCACTGGGAGAGGAGAGTGAGCAAGAATTTTTAATTTGCAGATTTCTGAGCCTTGTTCTTGGATTCTGAATCAAGATCAAATTAGTCTGATCTATGAACCAAGAATTTGCTTGTGAAATAAAGAGCAAATCTGGGTCCAATTCCAGCAGCCTTTGTAGCATACTTTATGAAGCATTGTTCCTATCAGCATCTGTTGTGTAATATATATGTGTTGCACACCCACAAAAATGTGGGCATCATTTACAGATCACATACTGGTGTCTTCACTGGATTCTTTTCTGTGAAGCTTCATTCAGTAAATATTAGTTGGCCAGTTCCTTAGCAAGACATGGTGTCTATCCACCAATTACATTCAGCTTAATATACTATTTCATTCTTTCATGTTTCCTAGATGTCTGTACTACAGAAAAGTATACAATGAAACTTTTCACTCCACAAACTTTGTCAATGAGGAGAAATATCACGTGATTAAGTGATCATAATAAAACTTAGAAATAACTGCCGTTAAAAGAAGTTAAGATGCAAGATTTTTTTCCAGGAGACTGTTTTCAGGTCTGTGCAGATATAGCAGTGAGATATTTTGGGAAAGAATCTGTGGCACTGTCGAAATTTGAGTTAGACCGTGAAACCAGTTAGACTCTGACACCCCCAGGCTAGGGGAGAAAGCTTTGGCAGATGATGTGAAGGTGAAGTGTATGCACAGAGAACCCTGGATTGGATATGTATAGAGAACAAGTTTAGATACTCCATAGGGCAACTAAATAACAATATGATTGAAAAGATAAGTAACAGATCAAGTAAAATAGACTCTAGCTAAAAGACTCCTTGAAATTCTAAATGGAGAGTATCATCCTTGTATAGTTAACAAAATAGCACTAAGGTTTAGGGTTGGGAGCAATATTTCAGGATGAAGTTCTAGTTAAGTATATAATGGATTAAAAATGTGGAGGTTGGTGTTTTAGGAGACCATTGAGACTAGATGAGATTCAAAAGTACCTGAGTTTAAATAAATGAATAAAGGAAAAATGACGTGAGGAAGATTTATACAGGCAGATTTAATAAGTCTTGGTAACTTCTGTACATGGGGAGAGGGAGGATTCAAAGCCATTTCCAGAATTTCATAGCTAGGTGACTGAGAGTAGTGATGACACTAACACGCATAAAAATAGCTACATCCTTGTTATACCTGACTGAACGTAAGTGCACTTACCTGCACACAGTAAAGCCAGTCAGCTGACTTGCCAGTGGAGTGAAGCATTAATTGCAGGCACCAAACAAGGAGTACAGGCAGCTAATGCTTAAAGACCCACATTCCCCGCTGAGTTTCAAGAAAGGGGTTTTAAAGGCACAGTGAGGGAGAGAGTGGCAGGATACGTGATCAGCTCGTACACAGTTCTCTGCTTGGTTGACTGTGAAGTGACAGGGGTTAGCATCATTGATCCTCAGGCTCCAGCTAATCTGAAGACTACATGCTTGTGGTTATTTAGTTAATTTCTTCCATCTGATGGGGTTTTTAGAATCTGCACAACAGCTCAGGAATGTACATTAGACACTATCAACTTTGTCCTTTGGGGGGAATTGAAGATTCTGTGACCTCTATATGGCTTCTTTATTGTTTAAATTGTTGCCAGGTCTCCTGACCCAACTACTTAAAAAAAGGTTTTTTTTTTTTTT
>SJYV01013447.1:167098-184075 GCA_006410875.1 Neotragus pygmaeus | reverse complement strand
GGGGGGGAGGGGGAGGGCTGTTCCTTGTGGGGTGTCCACAGATTGTACCTCAGCCCTCACTGATGAGCACTTAGGCTGTTTCCAAACACGTGTCACTGTTCTGGAGGAAACAATCATTGCCCAGCTCCTACTCAACAATTACGTAGAATATATTTTTAGAATTGAAGTGTAAACATCTGTTTTATTCACTCCATCCTTTGTTCATCCACCCATCCAGCCAGCCAGCCATCTGTCCATCCATCCATCCACTCACTAATCCATCCATCCATTCACCCACTCATCCACTCACTATTCCATCCGTTCATCCATCCACCCATCTATCCATCTACCTGTCAATCCAGCCAGCCAGCCATCTGTCCATCCATCCATCTACTCACTAATCCACTCATCCACCCATCCATCCATCCTTGATCCATCTGTCCATCAATCCATCCATCTGCCCAACCACCCATCTATCTATCCACCCATCCACGCATTAATCCATCCATCTGTTCTTTTATCCGTCCATCCATCTATACGAAGTTCCTTCTCCACTCATCCCTCCCTTCCTTTGTTCCTCTGGAGAACTTTACATTTTTGTGCCTATTGGTATTTTACCCTGTTAAGTTTATTCACGGGGTATTTCTATTCCCCTCCTGCCCCCTGCTCTTTTGGATTGCATTTTCTCCACTGCAGTTTCCAGCAGTTACACGGATTCTTTTGGCCACACAGTAACTGGAGAGTTGTTAGCGTCTGACTCCCTGACAGAGCTGTCCTACTAATTATCGCCGTGTTTCAGCTGATACTTCCCGGTTTTTCAGGTAGGCCGACATATCGTCTTCAGTAAGTGGCTGTTTCATTTCCCTCTTTCAACACCCACAATTATTATTGAATTTTCTTGTCTGATAGCACATTCTAGAACTTTCAGAGCATTGATAATTGACAGAGGTGATCACAGCATCCATGACTTGCTCCCGATTTTAATGAAAGCACTTGTCACACGTCACTATTCGGTGTGATTTTGGTTCTTAGCTTGAAATAGATGTTCCTAACCCTGTTTCAAAGCCGTGCTTTTTGTTTTTTTAAGAGTTTTTAGTGGGAGGATGGGCTTCCCTCCCAGCTCAGTTGGTAAAGAGTCTGGTCAAGTGGGAAGATGTTGAGTTCTACCCAATGAAGTGGGCAACAGAGGATGAGATGGTTGGAGGGCATTACTGACTCAATGGACGTGAGTTTGAGCAAACTCTGGGAGATGGTGAAGGACAGGGAATCCTGGGATGCTGCAGTTCAGGGGGTTGCAGAGTCAGACACGACTTAGCAAGAGAGCAATAACAACAATGGCGGGAAGATGTTGAGTTCCATCCAGTGTCTTNAACATGTATAATATCATATAAGAAACGAATCACCAGTCCAGGTTTGATGCAGGATACAAGATGCTTGGGGTTGGTGCACTGGGATGACCCAGAGGGATGATATGGGGAGGGAGGAGGTAGGGGGGTTCAGGATGGGAAACAGGTGTACACTCGTGATGGATTCATGTTGATGTATGGCAAAACCAATACAATATTTAAAGTAATTAGCCTCCAATTAAAATAAATTTATTTAAAAAAAGGAATGGATATTTATAAGGAAGAGTTACTTTGTTTTCCTGTAGCCTAGCATGTGCTAAAAGTATATAGCATATGAAAAACTATATACCACATTCAAAGTTAAGTAATTGTTATCCTTCAGTTCAGTACAGTTCAGTCACGCAGTCGTGTCAAACTCTTTGTGACCACATGGACTGCAGCATGCCAGGCCTCTGTGTCCACCACCTATTCCCTGAGTTTACTCAAACTCATGTCCATTGAGTTGGTGATGCGATCCAAACATCTCATCCTCTGTCGTCCCCTTCTGNGTCGTGTCAAACTCTTTGTGACCACATGGACTGCAGCATGCCAGGCCTCTGTGTCTACCACCTATTCCCTGAGTTTACTCAAACTCATGTCCATTGAGTTGGTGATGCGATCCAAACATCTCATCCTCTGTCGTCCCCTTCTGTTCCTGCCTTCAATCTTTCCCAGCATCAGGGTCTTTTCAAATGAGTCAGTTCTTCACATCAGGTGACCAAAGTATTAGAGTTTCAGCTTCAGCATCAGTCTTTCCAATGAATATTCAGGACTGATTTCCTTTAGAATGGATTGCTTGGATCTCCTTGCACCAAGGGACTCTCAAGAGTCTTCTCCAACACCACAGTTCAAAAGCATCAATTCTACAACACTCAGATTTCTTTAGAATCCTACTCTCTCATCCTTGCATGACTACTGGAAAAAACATAGCCTTGACTAGACGGACCTTTGCTGGCAAAGTAATGTCTCTCTATTTTAATATGCGGTCTACATTCGTCATAATTTTTCTTCCAAGGAGCAAGCATCTTTTAATTTCAAAGTCACTGTGTGCAGTGATTTTGATGCCCCCCAAAATAAAGTCTCACTGTTTCCACTGTCTCCCCATCTATTTGTCTTGAAGTGATGGGACCAGATGCCATGATCTTAGTTTTCTGAATGTTGAGCTTTGAGCCAACTTTTTCACTCTCCTCTTTCACTTTCATCAAGAGGCTTTTTAGTTCCTCCTCACTTTCTATCATAAGGGTGGTATCCTCTGCATATCTGAGGGTATTAATATTTCTCCCAGCAATCTTGATTCCAACTTGTACTTCCTATAGCCCAGTGTTTCTCATGATGTACTCAGCATATAAGTTAAATAAGCAGGGTCACAATATACAGCCTTGACATACTCCTTTCCCTCTTTGGAACCAATCTGTTGTTCCATGTCTAGTTCTAACTGTTGCTTCCTATCTGGCATATAGTTTTCTCAAGAGGTAGGTCATGTGGTCTGGTATCCCCATCTCTTTAAGAATTTTCCACAATTTGTTCTGATCCACTTACTCAAAGGCTTTCGCATAGTCAATAAAGCAGAAGTAGATGTTTTTTCTGGAACTCTTGCTTTTTCAATAATTCAATGGATGTTGGTAATTTGGTCCCTGGTTCCTCTGCCTTTTCTAAACCCAACTTGAACATCTGGATGTTCATGGTTCACAAACTATTGAAGCCTGGCTTGGAGAATTTTGAGCATTACTTTGCTAGCATATAATATGAGTGCAATTATGTGGCAGTGGAATTCTTTGGCGTTGCCTTTCTTTTGGACTGGAATGAAAACTGACCTTTTCCAGTCCTGTGGCCACTGCTGAGTTTTCCAAATATAATGACATATTGAGTGCAGCACTTTCACAGCATTATCTTTAAGGATTTGAAATTGCTTGTCTGGAATTGTTATCCTTAAAGTAAGTCATTTACTAAAGATGGGAATTGTCTAAGAGGAGAATAATAACTGGAATAATGTTTGATCATGAAATTTAATTTTTAAATAATTATTAATCCTGTTATTTCCTATTTTATTTAAGGTCCTATGATATTCTGATTCATTTGTCCAATACTTCCAAGTGACCTTTTGCAAATGAACTTTTCATTCATTTGAATTTTTAATTACATCTTATAGTTCCCTTAAACTATCAAAAATTATCTAGTAAACTAATTATTCAAGCAAAAAAGGTTGTGTGAAACAAATTGAAATGAAAAAGATGATGAATGTCAAATTACATAAAGGAGCAATCATTCTTGGATATGTTTATATTACATGGAAAGCAAAGAGGGGAGAAGGAGAGACACTAATATTTAAATACTTTAAATGAAGTAGCCTAATTTGGTACCTCAGTATAAGTGGGGAGTGGAGTGGTCGTTTCTGTCATAGTTGTTGAAAGCCACTTCATAGTGATTGTTAACATCTTTCTGGTTGCAAGTGGTATCTTCATACTGTTATATGAATTACATATGATAAACTAGTTTGTCAGTAGATTTTAAAAGCATATTCCTTATATTTTGTGCCTTTGGGGAAAAGGATTAGTTAACTAGGGGACTACATAGCATTCATAGAGTACATTTTCCCTTGAGAATATAGAAAGACGCAACCGAGAGTAAGCTGACATTTTGATATTGCAGCTGCTGCTGCTGCTAAGTCACTTCAGTCGTGTCCGACTCTGTGCGACCCCATAAACGGCAGACCACCAGTCTCCCCCATCCCTGGGATTCTCCAGGCAAGAAGTTACTTTTTTCCTTGATTATTCCCTTTTCTTCCTTTTTTAAAAGATACTTGTAAATTACTCAGTGTATTAGTTTCCTAGAGCTGCTGTACCAAAATAATAGAAGTGAGTGATCTGAAACAACAGAAAAATATTATTGAACAGTTGTGGAGACTGGAAGTCCAAAAGCAAGATACCAGCAGGTGGGCTTCTTCTGAAGGCCGTGCAGGAGAATCTACTCCATCTCTCTCTTAGCTTCTGATGATGCAACCAATCCTTGGCATCATTTGCCTTATCTCAGCCACTGTCTTCACATGACATTTTCTTATGTCTTTGTGCCTTAACCTGGCCTTATTCTTATAAAGACACCTGTGGACTGCCAGGCTCCTCTGTCCATGGGATTCTCCAGGCAAGAGTACTGGAATGGGTTGCCATTTCCTCCTTCAGGGGATCTTCCTGACCCAGCACCTTCATCTCTTTCATCTCCTGCAATGGTAGGCAGATTCTTTATCACTAGCACCACTTGGGAACCACCACACAATATTGGGGGCTGCAAATCCAAAAATGCATAGTGTAGGCTGGCAGGCTGAAAACTTAAGCAAGATTTCTCCCATAATCTTGAAGCAGAATTTCTTCTTCACTGGCAAACCTCAGTTTTTGTTCTCTAGGTTGAGACCCACTTCAACTCCCAAGAGGAATCTCCTTTACTTAAAGTCCATTGACTTTAAATATGAATCACATCTGCAGAATAGTTTCACAGAAACATCTAGACTTCTATTTGACTAAACAACTAGGCACCAATTGATGTATACCCTTGCCAAGTTGACATATAAAATGAACTATCACACTCAACCAAGAGGAGATAATGAAAATAATGGACTAAGAAGAAGGGAGAACATGTGTACTTAAAAATCTCTTTGAACAGAGGATATGCTGGTTTTACATCTAAATATTTTAATGCTATTTAAATTATTGCCTAATATTTAGATGATGTTATCTAAGTATGCAATATATGCTATTATCATCACTCTGGATATTTTTACTCTTGAGTCTGTTTTATCAACACATGAACTATTGCTTTCTGATCATCATCATAAGTTATACCATCTCTCTTTTCTATATTCTACCTAGAATTGTACTTTTAAAAAATGTATGTGATGTTTCAATATATTTTAATTGCTAATAGAGTAAAATGTTATACCAGAAGTAGAATGCAATATATAGTGGATATTTAATACATAAATATATGTTTGATAAATATTCATAACTATATACTCTTTAATAGCCCAGGATTTTAATCACCTACTATATTTTTTATTCTGGAAATGAAGTTTTTGATAAAGACTTATGATGATAGAATGCACGCTTATCTCTTCATTGCTCTAGTGATAAGTCCAAATCTTTTAACATGTCTTTTAAGATCCAGGAAGATCTGTCTTCTGCTTTCTATTCAAGCATCATTTTTCACCTTTTGTTCCTGTTTTCTACTCCAGCTTTATTGAGCTTCCATTTGTTCCCTGGAAATGACATTTGTTCTTACATCCAGGGGTAAGAACTCACTTTTGTTTTAGCCAAACTACTTTCTTTGTTACTCAGCCTCTCTCCTCACACCTTTTACATGGTAACTGATCACTTTTTATCTCTTGAGTCTCCTATGCATTCTTTAGATTTTACTTCTTGTGGAGAGTCTTATGAAAATAGCCAAAAAATATTAGCTAGACCTGACCTCTGTACTCAAAAAATCTTCTGCATTTTTTGTTGTTGCCTACTTTCTAATAAATAAATCTAATAAATTGCCTTTCTAATAAATTCCTTGTATCTCATCTTCACTGAACTCTAAGCATTATAAGAATAGGGATTATGTCTATTTTATTTACTCATATTCCTCAGCATCTCAAGATGCAGTACAGTATAATACTAGTGGCTGAATACTGAATTAATTGGTTTATTACCTTATTATTGTTAACTAATACAGCACATAGTAGGGTTATGGTCTAAAACAAACTTTCTATAAAGATTAAAATATAGAAATATTAAATGTAAAGATAGGATATTATAACAATTTAAGACAGTTTTTCATCAAGGAATTGTGCTTTATACTGTGCTATATGATTAGCCTTTCTATAGTTTTTTGGATGCTAGCCATGCAGAAGTTATTTAACATCTATGATTTACTGATAATGTCAAAGTACACTGTAAGATTATTCTGTTATTCTTAAGATTGAGATAAATAACCTGAATTATTTTTGCATTTAATGTTTAAACTTTAAATCATAGTGTTAACTCTCAACAATGCATGAGTGGTTCTTAAATTGACACTTTTTAATAATATAACTTTAATCAATTATTGTTTGTATGTTGAAATGCTCTTCCTAAAATGTTAATTGAATTATTCTTCTAATCACAAAGCAATTATAAATTTCAAACATTTATAAAAGAAGAAACTAATAAATATTAGCTTTAAAAAGAAAAAAGTAAGTGCAAACAAAGGTGATAGAATTACTTATCATTTCCTATTATATTTGTTTTCTGATTCTCATTTTTAATAATTAAACATATATGGCTGTTATACATTAGAACTACTAACAAAGTACTGCAAGGTGATGAGGCCTGAGTCTTTCTCACCAACCAGAGCCTATAATTGCTCGATAACATTTACTAAGATAGGGTGGTGTGCTCAGTTGCTCAGTCGTGTGTGACTCTGCAATCCCATGGATTGTAGTCTGGCAGATTCCTCTATCCATGGGATTTCCCAAGCAATAATACTGGAGTGGGTTTCCATTTCCTTCTCCAGGGATTAAGAAAGGAAGACCTAGATAATTGCAATTTTGGGAAATAGTTAACTCATTAATTTAAACAGATTAAAAATAATTCTATTTCACTGTTATTTAGATACCTTTACTTGATGATTACTTTGCATAACTTTTAATAGAATATCTGAACAAGAGAAAGTTACTACATTTACCTATGCAAATAGCTGGATTCGCAGATAGAAATGTAACTACTACTGAATGCATTTAAGCTCTCTAAAGTTCATTTTCTCATCTGTAAAATGATAAAAATAAAAGAATATAATTGCTGCCTTTAAGAAGTGTTCACAGAACTCATCATATAAAATATAGTTTAAAGCCTTTTAAAACTATAGTGCTCTATGTGCACTATGTATTTTTATCAAGTTTTGTTTTTCTTCTCTTCTACATGTCATAATATTTAACATAGCATTATCTTATAGGTAAAAACAAAAAATTGGAGACAATGTTCATAATAAATGTTTAAACAAGTCATGCAGTGGCAACCCACTCCAGTACTCTCACCTGGAAAATCCCATGGGTGGAGGAGCCTGGTAGGCTGCAGTCCATGGGGTGGCGACCAGTTGGACACAACTGAACGACTTCACTTTCACGCACTGGAGAAGGTAATGGCAACCCACTCCCTGTGTTCTTGCCTGGAGAATCCCAGGGACGGGGAAGCCTGGTGGGCTGCCGTCTATGGTGTCGCACAGAGTCGGCGACGACTGAAGCGACTTAGCAGCAGCAGCAGTAGCAGCGTGCTACCTCCAAAATATGTGATGATATGCTTCTGTTAAATAAGGAAGATTTATATTTACTGCCATAGAAAGGTGACATGTTGTTACATCCATGGCATATTGTAAAATTAAAAGTAAAAATTTAAGCTGGGAAGTATAGATATCAAGCTGTTAACATTTATTCCTTCCCTGAGAATGTANGTGCTACCTCCAAAATATGTGATGATATGCTTCTGTTAAATAAGGAAGATTTATATTTACTGCCATAGAAAGATGACACGTTGTTACATCCATGGCATATTGTAAAATTAAAAGTAAAAATTTAAGCTGGGAAGTATAGATATCAAGCTGTTAACATTTATCCCTTCCCTGAGAATGTAGGTGTTGGGTTCCAGGGAGTTTGTTTTTTTTCCATGTGTGCTCTATTTGAATTTTTTAAACAACAGTATTGGATTGCTTTTGCAGTAAAGATTCAGTTCATCCGTAAAGAGCAAATATATTAATGAATTTTGAATTACTGTCATATTTTGGGGATTATCAATTATATATGGGAATATTTGGAGACCTATACTGTTCCTTTGGTTTTGTTTATAGAGGACAACTCAAGTATGAGATTATATTACCAGTTTACTGCAATACTCTAACAGATAAAAGTGCTCCCCGAAAGACAGGAGCCTAAGTATAATGGAAATTTCCAAATGGAAGTTCTTGAAAGTATGCCACTGTTTGGGAGAACTTATATTTTTGTAAGTGAATACAGATTTTACTTTTCCTATCCTAAAGCTGAAGAATTTGACTTATATCTAGTTACTAATGAAGGTATTTAAATATGGTACTGTTTATGCTATTGATCTCTTTAGCACTGGGGAGTATAAAAAGGACAGCACCTTTGAGTTGGTGAATATGAGAAGAGAGCCAATTCCTAATTAAATATTCATGAAAAAGTTGGCTTAAAGCTCAGCATTCAGAAAATGAAGATCATGGCATCTGGTCCCATCACTTCATNGCAGAAGGAGAAGGGGATGACAGAGGATGAGATGGCTGGATGGCATCACTGACTCAATGGACGTGAGTTTGAGTGAACTCTGGGAGTTGGTGATTGACAAGGAGGCCTGGCGTGCTGCGATTCATGGGGTCGCAAAGAGACATGACTGAGCGACTGAACTGAACTGAACTGACTGATTCTGTCAGAGACAGGAGTGTTCTAAAAGCTGATAAACATTTTGGTTAAATCTAGGACTTTTATATTTCCTTCTTTATTATGCCAGATGTGTCCTGTCATTTTAAAGAATTACTGCTTTCACAGTAGGATGTTTGCTGAATTGTATTTTTTGCTTGAAAATATGTTACTGCCCAAATGAACAAACAACCTCCCCCCAAAAACTTTTGAGTTCTTCATTTTCTCCACCTAATAGCATTTATATAGGGAAGCTTTTGATATAGTACAGATACAGAACCCAGAAACTTGCCAAGAGAAGACCTATTCTGACAATTTTTATCTTAGATAATAAGAAACATCAAAATATATAGATGTGTTACATATTCATATAAAACTATTCAGACATTTTTCCAGTTACTGCCCTCTGTTTTGGAGAAGGCAATGGCATCCCACTCCAGTACTCTTGCCGGGAAAATCCCATGGACGGAGAAGCCTGGAAGGCTGCACGACTGAGCAACTTCACTTTTTCTCTTTTCACTTTCATGCATTGGAGAAGGAAATGGTGACCCACTCCAGTGTTCTTGCCTGGAGAATCCCAGNTATTCTGACAATTTTTATCTTAGATAATAAGAAACATCAAAATATATAGATGTGTTACATATTCATATAAAACTATTCAGACATTTTTCCAGTTACTGCCCTCTGTTTTGGAGAAGGCAATGGCATCCCACTCCAGTACTCTTGCCGGGAAAATCCCATGGACGGAGAAGCCTGGAAGGCTGCACGACTGAGCAACTTCACTTTTTCTCTTTTCACTTTCATGCATTGGAGAAGGAAATGGTGACCCACTCCAGTGTTCTTGCCTGGAGAATCCCAGGGACTGGGGAGCCTGGTGGGCTGCCGTCTATGGGTTTGCACAGAGTCTGACACAACTGAAGCGACTTAGCAGCAGCAGCAGACAGCACATTAAAATGCAGAGACATTACTTTGCCAACAATGGTCTGTCTCGTTAAAGCTGTGGTTTTTCCAGTAGTCATGCATGGATGCAAGAGTTGGACTCTAAAGAAAGCTGAGTGCTGAAGAATTGATGCTTTTTAACTGTGGTGCTGGAGAAGACTCTTGAGAGTCCCTTGGACTGCTAGGAGATCCAAGCAATCCATCCTAAAGGAAATCAATCTTGAATATTCATGGAAGGACTGATGCTGAAGCTGACACTCCAATTCTTTGGCTACCTTATGCGAAGAACTGACTCATTTGAAAAGACCTTGATCCTGAGAAAGATTGAAGGTGGGAGGAGAGGGTGACAACAGAGGATGAGGTGGTTGGATGTCATCACCAACTCAATGGACATGAGTTTGAGTAAACTGAGGGAATCAGTGATGGCTAGGGAGGCCTGGTGTGTTGCAGTCCATGGGGTCGCAAAGAGTCTGACACGACTGAACGACTGAACTGAACTGACAAATATTTCACTAGAAGAGCTAATTAGTTCCATTTACCTTCACTTTATTAATTGTTTAAAAACTGACTGATGGGTACATTTTGTCCTGATTAGTACTTATTGACAAAAAAAAAGGAAAATGTTTTTAAACACTTTAAGTAAATATTTATGTTAGTAGATAATGTTGTTAAAGTCAAGTTAGAGGCAACTACTTCGTAGTAAATAGTGCTGTTGATTTTGTGGGTATTTTTTCAAGACATTGTACCTTAATTTCAACAGAAGAATTTTATTAACATGAATGTTTGTATTGAAATGCACCATTAAATAACTAATTCATACAAAATCGAGTTCAACGTGGACATACAACTGTATTTTTATGTAGTGTCTTTATTGACATTTCCTCCCAATATTTTCCCAGTTCCAAAGTAACTCAAAATGTTTAAATCAGTCCAACCCTTTTCTCATAGATAAAATTATTTAAAAAATGGCCAAATGGCAGGTTTACACTGTGACATTTATTTTTGCTACTCATTTCCTATAATATCCTTGATGATTTGTTTTCTGCTTTTTCAGCTATAATTGCAGTGTCCGTTGCTATGTCAATCAGAGTTGCTACAGGAGAAAGAAAGGGCACACAAAATTGGTAAATCAGGAAGTGCTGAATGGAGACTGTTTATAAAGGTTTGGTTGAAATGTAGGGAAACTTTGAGGTTTAGGGTCATGTTAGAGCTATTATCTTTATTAAGTCTAAAAAGACAAGTATAGGGAAAAATGACCTTAGTAAGAAGAAAATCAGAAAGTAAACTTGAGGCAACGTTTGATCTTGGCAAGCTGAATGTGTTCATTTCGAGACAATGCAGCGGAAGAAGGCAGGCAATGGAAACCTTGCTATCTTCCTTCATTTTGATCACCATTGGATATCCCCATTCACTAAACCCAACAGAAAGTCAGTGGGCAAAGGGTCCTGCTAATGTGGCCTATGTTACATGTGAGTCTACCAGGGCAGAGAATAGGTTATGGAACACAGAGCTGAATCTGAAGAAGCAGATGGAAAATAGCTGGCACTGTTGCCATGGCCACTGCTCTGCTTCTTCAACATTCCATATGCTTTTTCATGTCTCCTGATAAGCATTCCTTGTCTTTGTTGCCTTAGCAAAGAAAATTTCAGTTCATGCTACCAAAGCTTTTTGATGGGGCAGCCTCTGGGAGAGAAACATAAGGTCATTTGATTCTTTCAAAAATTCACTTAAAATAGAGTCCATCCTGGTCCTCAAGAAAAGGCTGCTAATGAGGCCCAGATTCTGGGAAATATTCTGGGAATTGTCTACAACTGATGATCACCAACGATTTCTCATACTAGAGAAAAATTATTCAGACTTGCTACTAACTCTTAATGGAGATGCTAGTCATCAGGTAGTAATCACAGTAAAACAAAAATGTGAGAAGAAATACAGTCTACTATTTATTGATAATTTGGTGACTTTATCCACTTTCTTTGTTGTGAGCATTTTCCATTAATATATAACTACATGCCTACATTATGATACATAAGATCATGTTGTTGGTGTCAAGAAATCTTGGGTTTCAGTTCTGCCTTTACCACTGACTAACTCTGTGATCATAGGCTAGTCTTTTTTTTTTTTTTTCCCTTACTGAGCTTCAGTGTTCTCATATAAAGCAAAGGTAATATTTATATCTACTGTTTGAGCTATTGAGATTGCGTGGCATAAATGCAGATAAACCACACAGCATGCTGTCTAATATATAATAAGATCTTTACAATTTATTGTTTTAAAATAAAAATGGAGCAATTTGGTTTTTATTAAGTAGCAGATTTGCATCAGCAACAAATATCATATCCAAAATTAAAACAAGAGGATGAAGAAAGGCAAAAGGGCTGTACGGAGTGCATTTACCCTCTTTATCAGGATGGTTTATAAGAAACCTCCTAAGCAAGTGTCTACTGTTTCATTGCCAAGAATAAGGTCATTTGATCATCCTAGCTATAGCCGAGGCTAGAAAATCAGAGCGTAGGATCCTCATAACTGGATTAGAGTGTTCATGATTTTTTATGCAAAGTATAGACACTAAGTATAAATTCAGACAAGACAGAAATTCTGTTAGCGGTGAAGAAGGATGGAATATGTGGGAGCTAACATTGTTTAGCATATCAGCATTTTACTGTATAATTACTCCTTTTCTTGGAAGGATAGCTTCAGGGTTTGCTTTCTCGAAAACTCTGAAGGTGTTTCTCAACAAGGACTTCCGCAAGGTGACAGTGTTAACATGATATTTCTTGGTAGTCTTTCTCATATTCTCAAGGGTGGACACTTTAAAAGTATTTAGTAACATTTTTAATATGTGATTATTGTATTATGAGATGTGAAAAAATATGAAAAATGGGATCTTAATTTAGAAAGATTTAGTTTCTAAAACTTTGATTTTGAGTAATTTTCAGGCATAATTCCAATTATATTATCTAAAGCAACAGAAATATGCAGTTAATTTGCTATATGAATATATAGTTCATTATTAGGTAGCGGATTTTATCTAAGCAGGTTGTAAATTCTTTTTTCCCCTGTCACTGAGAGAAGCTTGAATTGACAAGTTTACCTTCTAGAAACTAATGATTATGTGAGGAAAAAATTTGCCAGCACTTTGGAGTAGTTGCTACTGGATGTTAACAGTGTGTTGCTTTCTCTAGCCTGGTTGAGTTACAGTCAAATGAATCAGATATTCTGAAATGCTCTCTATAAAAACATTAATTATTATTACTTAAACTTGAATTTGTAATGGACACATTCAGTGTAAATTAAATAAAATTAATGTATAATTTATAGAAATCATTGAAAAAATGCTTTTTACTCCTTCAAATATGAGCTTTATTTGTTTAGTCCCTCTTAAATTCTGTGGCATCACCTTGCTTTTGGACTCATTCATTTCTTACCTAACCTATCTAACATATGTAGCCTAAGCTCTCTAGTGTCTCTTTTTGTAAGGGTGATATCCCCTTACAAGACTGTTCTCAGTCATGTCCAACTCTTTGCAATCCTATAGATTGTAGTCCGCTAGGCTCCTCTGTCCATGGAATTTTCCAGGCAAGAATACTGGAGTGGGTTGTCATTTCCTTCTCCAGGGGATCTTCCCTACCCAGGGATTGAACCCATGTCTCTTGCATCTCCTGCATTGTCAGGCAAGTTCTTTACCACTGTGCCACCTGGGAGGCCAACACTCCATCTCCAAATACTATTACACTGGGGGTTAGGACTTTAACTTAAATTTTGAGAGGAAATAATTCAGTACATGACAAATATCTACTACCTAGAATTATGCTGAGAGTTTTTTTTTTCCTCAATCCCTTTGTCTAAAAGGTAGATAACCTTTATATAACTCAAATTGCAAAATAATTGGTCAGGTAAAATAAAATAAGTGTGAAACAACAAGAAATAGCATCATGTGTGTGTCAGGGAATTCTTTTTAGTGAAGAGGGGCCAGCTGCCATCTAGCTACAATGATTGTTATTATATAGTCATGAGAGTTAAAGTATTACCTAGTTTTTCATTTTGAAAAGAATCCGAATATGTGGATTTTATGTGAAATATTCATATATTTATTGTTGACAATTGAATCGTGCTTTCAACTGTGTAGTGGACAAAACAAAACCAAATTTATTTTATCAGCTACTTTGTGGCACCTAGTTACAAAGTTACAAAGCAGAGTTTATGCCCAAGTCGGCCCGGGTCCACCAGGGTACACTTCTCTAGTTCACACAGTCTTCTGAGCTCCAGGCCTCATTGTCTGGTTTCTGCATTGCTGTTGCTAGATAAAGACATGGAATAAAACTGAATGCTGTCCAATGTTAGCTGCCTCCATTTTCTTAATGACTTCTTATTATAACAATATTTTACAGGTTCTAATTCTCAAGACAATAAGAATCACACAAAGTATCTATTAGAGAGTGGTTTGGGGGTCACAGTCTGTGGAACTATAGGGGAGAAGGCAGCCATAAGCACAGGGAGAAGTTGAGTGAATGAAGTTTTAACAAGGGCCGCAGCTGCCTTCCTGGGTACTCTGAAGCTAAAAGGACGTCAGCTGGGTGAGGGTCTCTGGTCTTGAGGTCTTGCACTGACTAGTGATTGGATATGGTTGCCCTCCGGGGTCTTGGTTCAGTGGATTTTGGGAAGACTGACAACTGAGGGTTTCCTGCCAACAGCCTTCTGTTACAGTAAAAGCCCGTAATAATACATGCTAGCATGACAAGGTTTGGATGTAATATAATTGGTATATATATATATTTATATACCAATATACAAATATAATTTGGATGTATATAATTCGATATAAAATAAATGGATGTAATATAATTTGCTTGACCTGCATTCTCAAATAGGAACGGACTGTAAGTTTTAACTTCTGTGGGAAAATTGGGTGGGAAGCACAAAGGGGAAGTAATAGGTGATCCTTCCTTAAGAAGCCTGAAGGCCAGGGGCATATCCCTGAATCCAAATATCCTCTAGTTCCAAAGCTCTAAACAGCCTAGATTAGAATGAGAAATGGATAATAAAAATGTCAAAGATTTCTGGAGTTGAAGACACTGTATTGGAGGTTCCATCCAGACAGATAGTTCAGAATTGCCCTATTAATACTCAGTCTAGACTGTATACCTTTACCAAATTGTCTGGCTCCAAATTGCTGGGGCCAGACAAGGACCATTTATTAGCATTTTACTTTTGTGTTATAGGGATTGTTTTGTGTTATAGGGATTGTTATATTTAGCATTATAAATATGATGCACTTGATCTGCATCAGTGTCATCTTCATGGGCCCCTGATGGCACTTTGTAGGGATTTTAAACTCTTAATTAAATGTATGATTTACTGGAAATAATTCATCTATTATTCATTCTCATCTGAAATGCCTTTCTCATATAACTTTAAGTTATGTAACACTTTTAAACAATAATATACTAGTCTAAATTACTAGCTACTTTATTAAAATATTGGTATTGTTTTAATAGTATGATTCTTTATCACTAGCTTATTTAATGACTGAAAATATTATTGTTTTGTCTCTGGCTGTTTAAAATTATTTCTAGTCATTAAAAAAGCCTCAAGATAAATGAAATGAGGTTTGCCTCAAATCTTCTGGCAAGTGACTTTATGTATGTGAAGTGAAGTGAAGTTGCTCAGTTGTGTCCAACTCTTTGCGACTCCATGGACTGTAGCCCACCAGGCTCCTCCATCCATGGAATTTTCTAGGCAAGAGTACTAAAGTGGGTTGCCATTTCCTTCTCCAGGGGATCTTCCCAACCCAGGGATCGAACCCAGGTCTCCCACATTGCAGGCAGACACTTTACTGTCTGAGCCACCAGGGAATCCCAACTTTAGCCAGGAATTGATCAGTTGTTCCTTTAATCATAATATGTTGTTAATGTTAATCTGTTTTCACTGTATATTTGTTTTTATTTACAGTTTTATCAGGTATTTGTTCATGTTTACATTTTTATTGATGAAATAAAATTTAGGAAGTCTATTTTAAAAACCCACAGCAATGTACTTCCTAACATAATATGCAGTAAATACACTATGACTCACCTTTCATAGATCTGTCTAGAAACAGAGAACAGTTCTCATTATCTTCTGATCTATTCTATCTCCTACCTCACCTCTGGTATGTAATTTCTGTTCCACAAAACTCTTGTGGCCTTGTGAAATTATTAATTTAAAATATACTCACCATGACTCATTCTGGGTAGGAAATAGCTCATTTATGCCTTCTCTCATTGGTTTATGGATTGATGATGCCCTGGAGAGAAACGCAGATCTTCATGATGTCTCAAGTGTTAACTTAGTGTTTGTATCTTTAATTTAGCTGAAAAATGTGTAAAATCTCATGTAGTCAAATAGCTCCTTCTTGGCTAAATATATAAAGTTGGGATTAAAACATGGCATTCCAACAGATATCAGTCATAATGTATGTCCAATAATTTATTTTTGAATCTATATTTCCAGATTATAGAGTGTGAAAGAGCAATTGATTATTTTCCACTAGGGTTAATTTGCAGTCAAGTCCTAATCTTACAAAGATTGCCTTAGATATTTAGATTTGCTCTGTTACCCTGCTATCTGCAATAGTGTAAAGTAAAGATTGTGTTGTAAAGTAAGTTCTTTAAGTAACCTTCTATGACCAAAAATATCAGGAGGGCAATTATAAATACATGACTGTCTTTATAAATATTATTTTTCTATTTTTTCCAAACTGTTACAGGACTCAGATCAGTTCAGTTCAGTCGCTCAGTCATGTCCGACTCTTGTGACCCCATGAATCGCAGCACTCTAGGCCCCCCTGTCCATCACCAACTCCTGGAGTTTACTCAAACTCATATCCATTGAGTCGGTGATGCCATCCAGCCATCTCATCCTCTGTCGTCATCTTCTCCTGCCACCAGTCCCTCAGAGTCTTTTCCAATGAGTTAACTCTTTGCATAAGGTGGCCAAAGTATTGCAGTTTCAGCTTTAACATCATTCCTTCCAAATAACACCCAGGACTGGTCTCCTTTAGGATGGACTGGTTAGACCTCCTTGCAGTCCAAGGGACTCTCGAGTCTTCTCCAGTACCACAGTTCAAAAGCATCAATTCTTCAGCACTCAGCTTTCTTCATAGTCCAACTCTCACATCCATACATGACCACTGGAAAAACCATAGCTTTGACTAGACAGACCTTTGTTAGCAAAGTAATGTCTCTGCTTTTGAATATGCTA